>HE671524.1:52842-106286 GCA_000313835.2 Heliconius melpomene melpomene
TATATAAAAGGACTTGTCCTCACTGACTGAGGTAAGACGCACGCACAGCCTTAACCGCTGATGGTAGAAACGTTAAATTTGGACAAAAGTTTACTTTCATAATCTGGACATCCACTAAGAAGGGATTTTGAAAAATTTTAACCCTAAAGGGGTGAAATAGGGGTTCAAAGTTTGTATGGAAAAAAATTTAAATCGGCACTGATTTTTATAAAATTTGAAATTTAGATTTTTAAAAGTATTTAATTGAATACGTGTTTCATGGTTTTCTAGAATTCACCCCCTAAGGGTGCAAATAAGGGGTTGAAAGTTTGTATGGAAAAATCTTTAAATCGCCACCGATTTTTATAAAATTTGAAATTTAGACTCTTAAAAATATTTCATTGAACACATGTTTCGTGGTTTATTAGAATTCACGCCTAAATAAGCAAGCGAAGCTGCGCGCGTCCGCTAGTTATGTATATTATGAGATTTAAAAACTTGTAAAACTTGTTAAATTAAATAAAAAAAATATTAGAAACTTATTTTGATATACATATATTTAGAGACTATTCTAAGCAAAACAATAATTTTCTGCAAAACGAATCTACGTAGAGCTTTTAGGGGATGACAGTTACAGCTGGGTTGGTTTATTATTTCTTTGCACCTATCTATATACATATTACGATTAATATCATAATAATTTACCATTGTTTCAGAACTTATTTGTTTGTGATGCCGTTACTTTGTTTTATTTTGCCAACTTGGATTCCCGTGGCATTATGGAATGAGAGTCCGTGGAATTCATGGTATGTGGCTGCCATCATGAGGTACACGGTGTCGCTTCATTTCACCTGGCTAGTCAACTCCGCCGCCCACATATGGGGCAATCGGCCATATGATAAGTGAGTACCTATATTACCTATAGATAAAGATTAAAAAAATAAGGCCAGTCGTGGCGCAAAGGCACAAAGCGTGACTGTAAACGCAATATGTTGTGGGTTCGATGCTCACTCGAGGAAATGAAATATTTAATATTTTCTCGGTTAACGAGTCAAAACGCGGCGATGAGTTCCGCAACTCAATACGTAATGCCTTCAAAAGTCGGCGGAAAATCGTAAACGGAAATGTCTTAATGGGAATGGAGTATCTTATTTTAAGTAATAGGTATATCATACTCATATTGTATTATAAATGTGAAAGTGTAAATTTGTGAAGTAAGATGTTTGTTCCACTTTCACGCAATAGACACTAAACATATTAAACTTTACACTAATATAGTTTATATTTACATATTTTTGATATAATTTTGCTAATATATAATAATACTAGTGAGCCCGGACGCGGCTACACCCGCGAAAATATAAGCCTAAATAATTAAAATCAGTTAAAAAATAATAATAAGTGGAGATTTATTATTAGAAAAAATATCTGAGTAACCGAAATGAACAAACAAAAGAAGTAAAAGTAACTAAAGGAAATTCTTAATATTAGAAGAAGTACCTAAAGTTTGCCGTGCGCGCGTACTAAACATTTTTCTATATTAAATAGTTATTAATTTTTGCGAACAACATTAAATAAAATCCCAAATGATTAAAATTACAATATTTTAAGTGTATAACATCGGTATAGATAACCGAACTGAGATAAATTAATTATAAACAGCAAATAATTACATCAAAAATAATAGTAATTCGAAAATATATAAAAATTTACAAAATCATCAAAGTCATCTGCCCGTTCGCGTCATACTATACCACTCGTAGGCTAGGTCATTTGGAATCAGTGACATCTTATTTATTATAATGTTATACAGTAAACTATAATTTCCATCTAGATGAAATGCTAAAAGTGACTATTATATTTGTTTTCATAAGGATGAATATCAAATTATAGAAATCATCTAATTTTTGTTAATATATACAAATCTATTTCGGCGCGCGTCATGTATGCATTAAGCAAACTCACTTTGGGTGACGTTTTCTTAAAACAACAAACTTTGCAAGCCGTTGCTTAGCAACGCGTAGCGACGATTGTTATTAACATGGCGGAATATATTGCTTGTCAAATTAATTATTTTAATATATTGATATATATCGAAAATATTACAAATATGAGAAAAAAAAAGTATCCTATGTTCATCCCGGGACCCTCAAGTATCTCTATATGAGTATTTTATTACAATTAAATTAGCGGTTTGGCCCTGATTGCGTAAAGGACAGACAGACAGACAGACAGACAGACAGACAGAGTTACTTTCGAATTTATAATATAGGTATGGATGTTTAAACAGGCGAAGCTGTGTTCGGGTCGCTAGTTTAAATATATTTTCTTTTCAAAAGATAATTCTAGAAAACAATTATTAAAATTAATTAAGGTAGCTACGTTATTAAGTAACAAAATTATTAGGGTGTGAGTTGACGTATTTCCAATAAGTATTAATTCAATAATTTTCATTCGAATTTACTAAATATAATTTAATTATACATAATTATTAATTTATATAATAATGCTTATTTGGTATTAGTAGCTTATTTGATAACACTTAACACTAACACTAGGTTCCCTCTGCCTACTTTGCTGTGTGCGGAATACAGCGTGAATCTGATTTCTTTTTATTTCTAAATCATAAAGTCACAGAACGACGAGAATCTATGAATTGGTGAAAGTTATTATGATTTAGTGCAACGGCCCTATTTAAACTATGTACTTAAAACAAATCTGATGTTTCATCGAACAAGCCAAGCTTGTCGTTTTAGTATTATGGCGAAGGGCCATTAATTGTTCTGTACAAGAAAATTAAAAAAAAATGGTAATTAATGTATGTAACATTAATATAATTAGAGTAACATTCTTTTTGGTTATAATTTCTAAGCAGGTGCGCCCTTTACTTTCTCCTTTCACTATTTAAAAAGTAATACACTTTAGGTACTATTTTATGAGAGCCAAGTATCTTAATGTTTATACCGAGACATGACTGACGTACATTTAACGCAAAATTTTATAAAAAAAACATATTTTGTGTAAAATGTTATCTATTAACAGAAAATCTTATTTTTTTCTGTGATATATTAAAGAAATATACCTACTTGTAGCAACCTAAAAAGTCATATTTTCAAATATGTAATTTAAATCAAACGTAAAAGTTTTATGCAAAATTCACGTGGCGTCTCTTAATATGCATTTATACGATCCTACTTGGTTCTAAAAATCAAAAATATTTAAATATAGCCTTTAATTAAAGGGGGCAAAAAAACTGACTATAAACGCGGCTGGTTATGGGTTCGATCCCCACTCGCGAAAATCAAATATTTATTTAAATTTATATTTTCATTTCTTTGCTCTGGTGTCCTCGACACCAAAGAAAAGGGCGGTGTTGAGTTCAACCCTCAACACGCATTGCCTTCTTTAGTGTCTTAACACTACGTTCCCTCTACCTAACCTGCTGTTTGCGGGATACAGCGTGAAGCTGATTATTATTATTTTAATACTCCTATAGCATTTAATAACAGCGTCGATATTGCTATTACAGGTATATAGGAGCCACAGACAACAAGACGGTCGCAATTTGTGCGTTCGGAGAAGGTTGGCACAACTATCATCACGTGTTCCCTTGGGACTACAAAGCGGCAGAACTTGGAAATTATAGTACAAATTTTTCCACGGCCTTGATTGACGTCGCGGCTAAATATGGTTGGTATATTTCTTAGAAAAAAGTTTGTTTTTGTTCATTTATTACGATTAAACGAATAGTATAGATATAGAAACCAATATATATTCTTATAGGAAATTAAATGATCTATAAAAAAGGGTCTAATATGTTTTTTTGGTCTATCCTATATTGTACATATTGTATATATTTAAATAGATTTACACATGTTTTAAATGAAACTTCTTATTATTGACGTATATTTAGTATTATAAAATTTTCGAAACCTGAGTTTCTAACACTAGAGTAGTCCGTGGTCGGTCTACCCATGACCCGACGTTATAGACACAACTCATAATGGACGTAAAAATAGACATTATTTTCTAATCTACAATTAGAGTGCTTACGCAAGCGCCATAAGTTATAAAATTCAATATTTTTTTATATAAGTATAAAAAATATATTTATTATTACGTTTTTTTTATATAAATATAAAAATCGTTTTTGTCAAATTACCTCTGGAATACTCTACCAATACCCACAATAATTTCCCAATATTGTGCCTAATTTATTTTTATGTAATCAGTCACTCAGAATTAACATATTAATTTACTTTTTAATTATACAGGTCTAGCGTACGATCTCAAGACAGTATCAGCTGAAATGATTCGCAAGCGAGTAGCGAGAACCGGCGACGGCAGTCATCCTTTAGATAAAAAATCCAAGCAAGACGATGGCCATCATCACCCTGAGAATCCAATATGGGGTTGGGACGATAAAGATATGACTGAAGATGAAAAACAGTTAGCAGAAATTGCACATAAGCTGAGCTAATACAGTAATTTTAATTAATCTTATTCAGGCAATAACAAATTATGACCAATTCGAGGTAGGTAAAACAAATTAGAAAGTATTAGAAAATTAAATGTTTAATATTTCTTTGCTCACTTTTTCGAGCGGATGTTTTATTTCCTTCTAAAAAAATATAGATTAATTGAATTTGTTTGCCTTTTTAAGTTATCTAAGAAGTTGTACATAATCTTATTAAATAAAATGATGATATGATCTTAAAAATAGATGCATATTTCTCTAATATTAATTTTACAAACAAATATTGTTTTAAATTTTTACTATTGGTTCCATATCCAATATATAATAGCATTTATGTTAATATTCTAAACTATTTACTATAGGGAATTATACAGGTATTTTAATATACAAATTTTATGCACTTTTTGTATATTTCGACCGAGTCAAATATACAAATACAAATTTAATGTTTAAGTTTAAATTATTTATGGTGGAGTAAGTTAGTTATAAGACTTTAAGAGGTGTATTTTTATTAGACAGTTATGCAATAAAACAACAGTATTGTGAAAGTAAATGTTGTTTTAACTTTCCCTTATAACATTTTCCATTATAAAATTATTTTTCAGATTATCATAAAAAAAATCAGCTTCACGCTGCACCCCGCACAACAAAGAGCCATACATGACCATTATTTAATTGATTATGTCAGTCAATATCTGACTGTAAATGGGATAGCTGTGGATTGAATTTCCTTATTCAGGGGGATGATAATTTTATTCTTATTAGGATAATAAATTAAAAAGTGGGGAACGGAGTGACTAGACACTAGGTTCCCTTCGCCCGCCCTGCCGTGTACGGGATACAGCGTGAAGCTGATTTTTTATTATAATTTCAAACTATATCAGTGCTAAACGAGCAGCTACAAGCAACGAGTTCCGTCATACATTTAATATTTCAAATTCCGGTAGAAAGTGTAGTACGGTGTGACTCGATAATAATTATATTCTTCCTGCTTACCCGGCTACAGAAGCAGCTGGAAGTAGAAGTAGAAGGAAGCAGCAGACTTTACAAAAAGAGACACATTGATTCATGTATTTTATCCTAACTATTGAACATATTTAATAATAAAAAATATTATTACAATTAAAAAATACCTTACAATTATATTAGTTTTATATTTTAGTTTTGCTTTTCTTCATTATCGTTCTTACGCCAATTTTGTCCGTCAAAAGCATTTTGAAACATTTGCATGGGATTTGCAAGTTTGCCAGTTAATTGCTTTAACCAATCGGGATTGACTTCATAACCTTTCACAGGTTTATTATTTTCAAAATCATTTTTGATCTTATAATCTTCAAAATCAGCAAAATTATTATCAAAATTAGGATCGACTACAACTGGGGATTGCGTGTCCCCTAACGGTTCATATTTATCATGGTAGCCGTCATTGATATACCCATCATTAATATAAATTACTTTATGGTGGTACTTGTCATTGAAAGCGTTATTTCTAAGAAGAGTGAAGACAGCCCCAGTGAGAGCCATGTTGTTCAACATGCCAGCTGCCAGCGTCATCATTTTTAGAGTCGGCAAGAAGAAAGGCAAGACTGCGGATATGATGAGACCAGGCACCAAAAGAAATGGCATTATATCATAAAAATGCTTGTATAGCTTTTTCATACTTGTTCGTGCTGATTCTTTGGCATCCTCTGAAACAAAAAGTAATCATCATTATTAGGCTTGTAAATATCGCGGAAAACTATATTTAGATATTTTTTTCATCAATATAATTTTAAAAAAATATGCTAACAATGAAATAAATGTTTCACTAGGTGCTCACTGCCTGCTATGTGCCGGACAACAGAGCTATCGTTAAAAAAATTATATTAAAAAATGTAATTTATAACTTTACTTTCTTATAAGTATAAGTAGACTTGCAACAAACAATTTACTAATAAAAATACAAAATTTATTAGGACTTAGCCATTGTATTCAATGATCAAAAAATTGAAAACTTTATTAGTTTTCTTTTATTTAAAAGTTATTTACTCCTTTACTTGTTTTTATGACTTATACTTGATTTGAAAAACAAAATTAATTTAAAACGTTTGGAGGGTTGTTTTAAATCGATTAACGTTGTCAAATAGGAAAGTTGTGCAAAAGAAATATGGTATGAAGACATCATACATACACCATATTTAAAACAGAAAGTCATCATTTGCTTCACCAGATCATCATAAAAGAAAACATTATTTAAAATGTAGGTTATTTACGAGCTACTTAACTAGAAAAAAAATGTTAGAAATCCTAATACTTAAGATAAAAATAATTACTTTTAAACACATCGACGCTTAAAAATCCATTTTCCTTTGAATCGAGTTGTATACTGTAGTCTTGAAATAGAGTCATTTTGAGCGAACGATCCTGAAGAAGTTCTAATGTTCTATTGCAAAGTCTGTCATTAAGCTCGTCAGTTGATATATTATTAAAATACTGCCAGGGAAAATTTTCACGATAAATAGTTGGCATTTCCTTAGAGCGTAAAGTCTTATCTGCTTCCCATGTTCCGAAAGCTGCCACACATTTGGAGATTCCAAGTTTTAAAGCACATTGTTTAGCAGAATTAAAAACATTTTCATCTATTGTGTCCTTTTTTGCGGATGTATCGCGATTCACGCTCGAATATTTGCTTTGAATAAAACATGGCAACGTTGCGAAAATGAGGATAGCGGCGCTTGCGCGCATCGCTGCAGCCTGACTGACTCGAGGCGGTCAATGCTACCCGGTAAGGAGGGATATACTATACAATTAGCTATGCTACAAGAGATAGCACTTGATTATAATTTAGTTAGCTTTTATTTACACGTAAAAATATACTTTACTTACATTTAAATTAAGTTTGTAGAGACTGGCACGAAGGCGAGTTTTTTATATAATAATATTGGTACACTATTTTATACTTACATATACTATACTTATTTTTTCCGGCTTCACGCTGTATCACACATATAGCATGGTAGGCAGAGCGAACCTAATGCTAAAACACTACGTACCCCACTTTCAATTTTGAGGCATTGCCGAATTTTGGGAATCGAATTCACAAGTGTTGCGTTTACAATCACAAGTGTGTGCCACTACGCCATGACAGCCTCGATTATTGGTATTCTATTTCTAATTTTCAGCGCCAAGACACGATCTGTAACAGTATGTTTTCTATTTGGTATCGAACATGCGTTCAAAATTTGGCGAAAGTTCCTCATGCATTCCGAATTGACAGGAAATGTCCCATATTATCACCAAATGCACATCATTTACATAGGCTCGGTCACGGACAGGCGGCCGCGTGTCGTCGCACCATAGTTTCACCTCGGCGTACGTGCGGTGCATTTTAATTCAACTTATCAATTATAACAGAACACGCAAAATCATTGTCTTAATTATTTCGATGATTTATGAAAGTGTGGTTTGTTTAAAAAAGATCATGACAGTAGTAGTAAGAAGTAATAGTAGTAGAAAATTCTACAATTAAGCGACTTAACTGTGAGTATTGATGATAGCGGACCCGGACGCGGCTACGCCTGCTTGAAATATAAGAATATAATTTCTATAGAAATATACTATTACATTTATTTTCATAAGGATGAATATCAAAATGACGCGGTAACGACCGCGGTCGCGTAGCGACGACGGTTGTCATTAACATGGCAGAATAAATTGCATGTCAAATTAGAAAATATTTTAATTTATTAGTATATATGTGTAATGTAATGTTATATAGCCTATAGCACTTCTGAAGAATGCAGCTTTCATACAAAACAAAAACAAAGTAAATCGGACCAGTAGATCCAGAGATCTTAGCGTTCAAACAAACAAACAAACAAACTCTTCCGCTTTATTATATTAGTATAGTATAGATAGTATAGATAATAGTATTCAATGATTATATGGACACTGTCAGCTTCACGCTGTATACCACAGGTTAGGCGGAAGGAGCCTAGTGTGTTAAGACTCTCCGTTTCCCACTTTCCTCTGCATTCTGGAGGTATTACTACACACTAGAAAATATTAAATATTTTATTCCCTCGAGTGGGAGTCCCACTCAGAACTTGTTGCGTTTACAGGCCCAAGCGTGTGACTGTAAGCGCAATAGGTTTACAGGCTCGTTGATAATTTCAGATTGTTTATTTATTGTATGGACACGTTATGCAGATATTTACACCATACTAAAACACCAAACAAACAACTTAAAAAATTTGGTCTGTCTGTCTTTGCTTGTCCGGGCTGATCTCCAGAACAGCTGAAACGATTTTTGTGGGAATTGCACTGGATGATATAGCAGATAGTGAACCAACAAATGGGCTATTCGATTTCAGGATTCTGGATCGATATTTTCGAACAAAATATAGTAATAACAAAAAATAAAACAATTAATATTATTGTATGATAAAATACAACGGAAATTAGAATTTTTCCGGTTAGGTTATTTAATAAAATGATAATAAATAATTACTTTCACCCAAGTGTCGTTGATAAGGATCTAAGGAAGTTCTTGCTGTCTACGGGGAATGTATGCCCCTCAATGATTTGACATTAGTCCTTAAGTGGCGGTCAATATCTGGGTCGGTATTTCTACGGCACGATCACGTTGTCCTGCACTTTCTTTTCGGTTTTTGGTCTTGCCGACTATTGTCTTCCGTAGGACTCTTTATATCCTGGCTATCGATCATATCGGCATCAGTCAAACTCGAGCAAGCGTCTTGCGATCATCGATTTTCGAAGTTAAAATTAGTCGTTGAAAATGTGTAAAATGTTTGGTGTACTCTCGTTAGCCTACGTGGCGATATTCATGTTGACAGTTGTGCATTGTAGTGAAGATGTATCTGCTAAGGGCATGGTGGATTTTCTAGGAAAAGGTACCTGATCTTATATTTCAAAAGTGCTCTCATTTTATTTATCATTGATTTGAAAAACAAGAGGGTAAATTTAATTATGTTGTACTGGTCCTGTACTTAACACTTGCAAAGTACCGAAGTATTTTCTTTTATTTAATTTTTATAACTTCATATTTTTTTTCCAAAATGCTTTACATATTGTTACTAAATACCAACCGGTGATAATTTTTTTAAAAGTATATTTTCTATAGATTTCAAAAGTAATGATAAGCATTATAATAGTGACTAATGACATATTAATAATGAAATATAAATAATTAAAATATTAATAGTTTCACTTAACGAGTGTGGTATTTACATTGCATATCGTGATTCTATTGTTTATTCAAGCTGTAAAAGTCATGATTATATTTGTAACGTTGCGTGATTTTAAATAACTTATGCTGTTCAGTCAACTAAAACAGTATAATTTGCTGACAACAAATGATACTTAAGTATTGTGGTAAAATTTCTCTTTCTTTTCTACTTTTTTTTTTACATAAAACTTTTTTTACAAAAAGTATACAAAATTCTAAGCCACAAACAATCACAAATATTTAGGAAATCTTCTATATAATTTTTTTTATTTTTGTAGATGCTAGCGTCGGCCGTACGTTTGGGCATAATGCATTGAAGCGACTTTCCTTCATCTTCCTACCTGTGATGTTCACACTGGGTGTCATCTCTACTCTCCTGATGGCTCTAGCGGTCATATCTGTTAAGAATCTTGCAATCGGGGTTGTCCTTCTGATTGTTGCTGTCAGCCAGGTAAATAATATCATATAATTCATAAATTCTAAAAAAAAGAAATCTTTTTAGGTGTTACGTATAGTACCGCAATATCTTTCTCTAATTTGTGGCGGAGAATGGTTCATGATCCACTATGTCAATCTTATAAAATAATAATAATATATATTCTATTTAGTTTTTCACTAAATTATATCTTTTTCGTTCCAAGGCGGTATCGAGACTCTTTTCTGCAACAGCGGCACCTGCGCCATTAGTTTTTCATCCCCGAGCTGAGTTATTGTCCGGACCAGCGTTGCCTGCTCCTTGGCCAGCATCTGGACCTCTTCTATCACCATGGGCTAGATCTGACAACGATGCAACCATATCGGACTAAATTGTAAAGCAGTCTACCTCTTTTTAATTAATATGTTTCAAACGAAACGACTGGAATGGTATACGACGAAAAGTATTTGCATTTATTAGGATTTAGACAATGTTTTTGTAGTGATTTTGCATCTAAGCAACGAAGCTTTGCTACGAAGTCCCACCTTCGTCTGCCTGTCGCGAACAATACGAATATTTGTGAAAGATAGACGACGCTCTTTTAAGTATATTTATTTATATTATAAGAAAGAAATAATAAAAATGAAATCAATTAAAATTTTTTATTGCCTTGCTTGTGTTTTACCAGTTTTTTAGGAGACTATTTAAAAATTATACTATAATTCATTAATTTCAGTTCATTTTGCTAACTTTTGTCTTTTAGTAGTTAATTTTAGTATTAAAGTGACAGTGTTATACTATCTATAATAGCTCTACTTTACATAGATACTCATGTCCTTTACGACATGGTCTAATAATCTTGATGCATTATTCTCGCTAGAAAGATACAGTAGATATTACGTTTAATGTAATATTATATGCTTATTACGAATAATAAGTTATATTTAGAAAGCTACTGACTGCCCATACCAGTATTGTTTAACAAGATTTTATTTACGAATTATTTTATAAAATACACAAAAATAGACTTATTAAAGTTATGAATTGATTTTCTTTTTTTATATATGAAATAGTATAAATTGTACATAAAACTTTATTTTATCTCATTTTATATTTCTTATATGATGCTTACTGAAAATATATAAAATAAATATAATCATGAATTGAATTTCAATCGAAGACTCACTTCGCCGATTTTCCCAGAATATTGTCTTATCGTGAAAAAAATATTGAAAGTATCAAAATAACAGCCTAAATGGCTGGTATTAGATTGGGTAGTGAAATCTTTACTAAACATATGAATTTATAAAGATATTTTATAGAGGTCAATCTCTACTACCTATTTTAGGCCCAGGTTTCTAACCAGTTACACAGTAAAGTTGTTCCCGGTAAAGTGATTTCCTCGAGGCGTGTAATCTGTTATTGAATGGTAGGATCGGTGGTATTTAAGTTGCTACGATAAATTTTAAAAGAAACTTATAAACCAATTTTCACAAACAGATTTTTACGAATAGATTGAAGAAAACTAAATACTTTCTCATTTAATCTATTATTAATACTTGACATGTAACATTTTTAATTGAAGAAAATTTATTTAAATTAAAAAAAAACTTTATAAGTGAATACAAAAAATATGATTTCTTTAATTTTTATTTTAAACTATTAATTAAATTTATACATAGATCTCCGAATGCATCACCTTCTTACATGCATATATCTAATAAATAATGTAACTTAATCAGTTATAAGTATAAATATATTAAATAAATCTTTATTTATATAGAAAGCAAAAAGAAAATGTAGAGAAACGTAGTTGAAGTCGTTGATCTTGATCAGGATAAAATATTCTATAGCAAGGAGGGGGCGCACGCGCAGCGCATTCGGTGACCGGCCGTCAGAATGAGCTCACAGACAAACAAAATCGTTTTAGGCCTTTTAACTCTACTTTTATATCAAAATAAAATAAATAGTGAAGCGTCGGTGACAAATGATAATACTGGTGTGCGTAAAATCGAATTATACGATGGCGTTATTCTCAAAGTACCGGAGTATAAAAATGATACAGAAAAACTGTTGTCATTCGAAATAGATACAAAGGAAAATAAAGAATCTGGTAAGTTATTTGTTTTGAAATTTATTTATAAATAAATAACATGTTGTAATCATAAACTTATGACATATTTATTTTACGAGCATGGGCAATTGCCCATAGCAATTATGTATGTTGATTAACCTATTGTAAACGTACATGTCCCTCCGTAATAGTTATATACTGATTAAATAATATGTATAATTTATTGTATATCTATAAATAGAGGCAGTACTTGTATTAATAATACACTTAGATAAAAACGATTAAATTACATACTTATTTCAACAATTAAAATTGTTGTTTTTTTGTTGAATGTTTTGTATTAGGTAAATCAAATGGAGATAATATTTATTTTTATATTTTTTTGCTGTTTCACATTATCGATAGATAGATAGAAACTCGTGATATACATATTTTATACATACGTTACAATGGTATATCTCATAGGTATACTAATAAAAATTTGTACCATAGAGATGTTTCCTATTTCTACCCTGCTATATTCGGGATACAGCATAACATATCTCAATTAAAAACAAAACAATTTTGAATAAGATGAAAGTACTCTAATTCTCTTCATAATGCCTGTCTAAAAAAATGTCCTACATAAAATCGACCAAAAAATATTCTTCTAACTTTTAAGACTATATTTAATTTTAAATTTAATAATTATAAATAATCAAAAAGGTAGGTACTTTCGTTATATATATTTAGATAAAAACGGAGGACGTAGAGCCCTGTAAAAATATTTTTCTAAATAAAACGTGAGCCGTGAGTCGTGTCTTGAATGAGGCCAGTCAGTGCAATACACATGCACAGTGTGGGTTCGATCCCCGCTCAAAGAAATTAAATATTTATATAAATTTATATTTTCATTTAGTCGCTCTGGTGTCGGGTCAAAGTGTAGTGTTGAGCTCTACCGCTCAAGGCACAGTGCCACCAGAATTCAACGGAGAGTGGCGAACGGTGTGTCTTAACACTAGGTTCCCACTGCAATCTCAACGCCGCGCAATCAAAGATCAAAGATTAAAAATATTATGAATATTTTTAAAATTTATTAACTGTCTGTTCCAGGACGAGGAAAGCAGAAGAAATTAATGCAGCGAATTCTACCTTTGTTCGTAACGCCCTTCGTGATACAGTCAACATTAATACCCCTGGTGCTTGGCTTGATAAAGTTTTTGCTATTTAAATCTCTGATGATTGGAAAATTGGCGTTGGTCCTTATTATTATAAATGCTTTTAGAAATAGTAATTCTTTTAAAGCAAGACATGATGAAAGTTTAGCGAATATACATTACGGCTACAATGGCAATGGAATGGAAGAATATGGTTCTTATTTCAATTCATAGGTTTCTTAGTTAGTTACTTTAATTTCAAGATGGCCAAAGTTAATATTTGTAAGATTAGTATATAATTGATATTTTTATGTAACTTTAAATTAATTAAACATCAGGTGAAACGAAAAATGATTTTTCCTTAATTCTTTATAACAATATTAAAATGTACCTATATAGCGAGACAATATAGTGATGATTGGAAAGGCGCCATGTGCAATCTAAGGGGTTCATTTTATTAAAATGGTATATATATATAGAGTATAGACTTAATTTTACTTCATTAATTGCAAAAACCCAAAAAAGAACAAAAGTCGAAATAGAATTAATAAAGATCCTTCTGAAATGTCTTAAACTCATATATCAAAATACTAAGTCAAGGAAATTAAGTCTAATTAACGTTAAAAGAAAATACGTTACAGTCGTTATAGCGGAAAAGGAAAATAAAAAATATTTATACACACTGCTAGAGCAATTTCTAATGCAGGAAACATTAACACATTTGTTAAAAAAAAAATATTATTTATAAACATTATAGAGATAGGCGACATTTACCTTTTCGTTTTGTCGGTTCACGTATACATATAATACTATAGGTACTGTTTTTAGCAATGTGTTAAGACACTCCACTGCCCCAGTGGCATCAAAAGGAAAGGGGCATCAAAGTCGACGATCAATTTTTTTTAAAGGTAGCCAATGTCACATTTTAGTGTGTGACGCTTGGTGAGAATAGAAGACACGTTGAATCTGTTGGCATTGCGTGTTGAATGGCGGTACTCAACGCCGCGCTTTATCTCTCCATCACAGCGAGGAAATAAAAATACGAAATATTTAATTTCCTCGAGTGAGACTAGATAGACCTAGACCTTTGAATACACCATTAAAGTTTTTTTTTTCTTATATATTCCGATATTAGTTAGGAATAGTAAATAATTTCAAGTTTGTTCTGCGTATTGGCCCATGTAGCTAGGAAGTTATCAATTTTTACTCCTTTCATCGGATTTACAGTTTTTATTACTGTCATCTATGGGATCTGCCATATGGTATAGCTGCGTCGTATCATTACTTGCATACAAAGTTTTATGTGATCTTAATCTAACCTCATCATTCGATAGAAAAATACTTAAATACTAAATACATTTGTAAGCATTTGTAAGTTATATTGTATATGCATAGGTAATGCATCTATACAAATATTTAAACTTTAGATATTATAAGAAGTTTATTCAGCTAAACGTGGTAATCTTAGGACTTACCTGTATTTGTAATATAAAAGTAATGTCCATTTAACATTAGGTAAGTACTGTTGTTAATTTGTAATGTTGTTAGTTGTTGTTATGTTGTTACTTCCAATTAAATATTACCGAATATATTTATTAACATTACAATTGATGAAGAAAAATAAAAAACATAATAATATTAATAACTATTCATTTTGAAATTACTCATATTAAGAATTGCTGTTGATTTATAAAACTTATGAAATACCTGACTTTCCCTCAAATATGTATAAACTATATATTTATTTAAACATCCCGCAATTTATTGTTATTGTCGTTGCTATAAATTTTGCTTTCTATGAGAAAGGGGCAAGTTTACTTTCATTACACGTGTTGTAAAACATTGATGAAATATATATGTATATAGGTGTTATACGTAATAATAGCGCAGACGGAAACTGCTTGATTTTACATACGAGAGTGTTTAATTATTATTTTTTACCTTATGTTTCATATAACAGGATACACAGGGAACTAAGTGTTAATTTCCAAATTCATATTCATTCTCCCAAATGAGAATTTTTGACTATAGAAATAATCCTGAAATATATTTTCAATGTAGCAACAAAATTAATATATACAGTATTCAAAAGATATTTGAGCTATAATGAAAAAAGGAATAATAAAGGGGTTTTTTAAATTTTGATTATTATTATTTTTAATATTAATAATTTCCATTAGATAGTTTTACTTATTTTGTTTGTTCATTTCAATTACTCAGGTATATTTTTCTAATATTAACAATTTTATTTCCCTTACTCGTCTACTTATTATTCTTTTTCGGCATATATTATCTTACAATCCTATTGAAGACTGAAAATAATTTCATAAATGTATGAATTCAATAAATATTCGTATAATACAAGCGGTTGAAGCCGTGCGGAACCGCTAGTAAATAATAAATTAAATTAATTATATTAATTGAATATTCAACCATATTTCTAATCTCTAATGCTTCATCTAATGAAGCACTAATAGAAAATATTATAAATACTACTTACTAAATAAAATCAATTTTTATTCAATCGACTAGAAAACTTTATACGCTAACTTACGTTAACCTGCAATTCTAATCAATTTCAACAATATTACTTTTTAAATTTTTACGATCCTAATAAATATAAATTGAATATAATATTTTTACCACGATTGATAAGAATTAATTTTTAAAATCGAAATCACATTTAAATTATCAAATAATGAGTTGTTTTTCTTTGCAATGAGATTTACAGACATTTCTACATTTAATTTTTTTGGTAAATCAAAGGCCTTTATACTGCATAATACAAGTAAAAACTATCATACCAAACGAAACTACCAGTAAAATCTGACGATATCTAATTGACCTGTAAGAAGCTGTAGGATTGCTTAAGTCGTGCGATTACAACGCGACGCGCGACGCCTCAATAGAAGCTCTGCCTGTAACAATTCAAGTTGGACAAACAAAAATTTCTACAGAAAAATATTAGATACCCCAAGTGGAGACAGAGCAAATAATTACCGCTTGTGGTCGCAGTTTTCACTAGCAATGCCTTCAACATTATTAGATATGGAAAAATGAAAGAAGTTTAATAATTATTTTGATATACTTATTAATTTATTATTTCTATAATTATAGAAATACCCTGCTATGTAGGAAAACGGGTGAAGCTATAAAGAAATTAAATAAGAAAATATACCTTTAAGAAATACATTTCACACAAGCTAAATAAATATCAACAGTATAAAAAAAAATTAATAGGTAAATTCCCCGCATTTTGTTAAGGAAAATATTCCATAATATCCACTAGCCTTGTAGGTAAAGAAATAACACTAGAAAATATCATGATAGCATTCACTTAGATAACGTCACAGATCAACTTATCAATGTATATTATCAATAGAGTAACTACTTAAGACAAAGAAAATATTATTATTTTTTCTTACACAAAACACTGCATATAATTATGCAATGCACATTCTAGAGGGAGACAGACTTAGCGAGCATAATTGCAGAGAGAACCTAGTGTTAAGACACTCCGTTCCCCAATTTCAGCCGAATTCTGGAGGCATTACGTGTTGAGTGGCAGAACTCAACGCCGCGCTTTGTCTCGATACTAGAGCGATAAAATTGAAATATAAACGTAAATAAATATTTCACTTCTTCGAGTGGAGATCGAACCTACAACCGTCGCGTTACAGTCACACGCTTGTGCCGCTGAGGCCACGACGGCCTTATAATCATAATAACAAATTGTCATTTACCGTTCAAGTGAACAGCTTGTGTAAATATAATAATATTTTATGTTAAGGGTTACGCAATAAGATGGTGGGTGTCCCCCACCAGTCCATTTGACTTTCGGTAAAATCAGTTCACAGAGTTCGCTAGTGAAAATGCAAGTGTTGTAACTAAATTGTTGCGTTTGTATTTGATTTCTTTTATATTGTTATTTTTATCACACTGTATAGTGCTTGCTGGTTAGTGCCATGGACGTTTAAGACTATTAACACGTACTCGCCACTCTAATATATTTTTTTATATATAGTGAAAGGGGATATAAGGTTTGTACTTAATTACAATATTATTATCATTAAATTTAGCTACTTATGCTTAATTATACATTTAAATATTTTGTTATTATTATTTTTTTTACAAATTATTCTACTAAGTGAAAGCAGTGTTTGTTGTTATATGCTAATTTATTCTAAGTTTTCGGGCATTTTTTTTTGTGTTTGACATTTTTTTTGCTTGTGATATAAATATAGAAAAGTTTAGAAAAATATTAACGTTGTAAATTAATAATATAAATGATGTTACTTTTATTTTTTTACTCTTAATCTTAGATTTTTTAAATTCCTACTATAGAGAATATGATCAGGGTCCTATATACAGTAGGCAAAAGATAGCCCTGCTCCATCGCATAAAAAAAATTACTTCTGAAATGTATTCAATCTTTGCTAAGTGGCATAGTGTGATGAATGGAAAAACCAGAAACAAAAAAGAAAGTTATTTTACAACTTACATAAAAATATTCTATTTCAACTTATAAACTTGTTATCTATCAAAACAGTTCTAAATTGTTATATTTGCTGTTGACTGCTGTGAAATATCAATTTGGTACTCTCAAACGAAAGGAAATTTATTGTGTAAATGTAATATCTAGACATCGGATTATATGCATTTGCATATTTGCATGTGCAAATGTAGTATTTTAGTAGTGTCATTACATATTTTGGGACTATTTCATTGATAGTGCTTATTTCAGTAGTTACGTGTACGTGTTAGGTGTGTTGTATAAAGCCTAACAACTACACATGTAGGTACATGTAACTACTGAAGTTAAATGTAGTTTTCTATAAAAATCCCGATCTCGAAGGAATAAAGAAAAATTGATACATTTATCAACAGCATCACACAAACTCCTGAAAAGGTTTCCTGCCAGAAATGGCGCCAAATTTCAAATTCTGTCCGGTAACGTCAGTTGATGTTGAAAACTCATTTTCAATAAACAAATTAAATTAATATTAAGTGCTGATCGCTATATAGCAAATTATAGCAAAGGAAATGACTACCACATATATTATGTACAATTTAGTTACAAACATGGCTGCTTATCAAAGAACAATGTTTATTATAATTGCTATAGCATATTACATATAAGTAACACAGCACAGCATATTAGTATCGGTAAAATAATTAAACTATTGTATTTTTTAATTCCTTCCTCAACACACAGCGTCTCGATTTTAAACAGAAAGTAAAGATTCTCAGGTATCTCTATATATTCTCTCTGTTTTGTCTGCTATAAGCGAAGTACAAGAGTGAAATTAATTAGTTAATTATACTCGGCGTTTAGTTTAGCCGCCTGTTTTTGCCACAATGCGTATATTTGTATATAATGTGAATTACCACTAAGAAAAAAAATTTTTTTTAGATGACATCAAAAACCTTAAGGTGGATGCTTGGTAACAAACTCCTCATAATCTTTGCAGTATTAGTGTTTTGCTTGTTCATATCCACTGTAGTATTAGCTGCTCAAAATGTGAAATTAAAACGATTAGTAAAATTAAATAGTATGCAAAAAATGGCAGAAAAACATATCGATAATAGAGGTCCTACTCCTAATGCACAAGTAAGTAACTTATTTGTTAGAAAATATTTATAGCGTGCGATTGTGAACGTGACAGGCTGTGGGTTCGGTTACCACTAAAGGAAATGAAGTATTTTATATATCATTTCCTCGCTCAGATAAAGCGTAGCGTTGACTTCCGCCACTCCACACGCAATGTCTCCAGGAAATGGGTCGAAAGTGGAGAACGAAAATGTTGTAATGGGAACGGAGTACATCCTTTATGTGCGGGATAGGGCGTGAAGATTAAAGGTTTTTTTTAAATTATATTAGATAAAAGATAAGTAAGTGTAGATAGTAATTAGGTATAGATAAATACTTCCTTATAAAATAATTATCTTTTACAGATCAATTATTACAGGCTTCCAAAATATGTGAAGCCGACCAATTATAAGCTTACATTATATCCTAACCTTTTAAAAAAAACATTTCAAGGAAATGTGACAATAAATTTTCAAGTACTAGAACCAACTAAAGTTGTGTCTTTACATTCCAATGATTTAACAATAAATTGTGTTACATTAACAAATGAGTATAACCAAAGTATACCAATTACGTCTACGGTACTTGTAACTTCAGTAGAAACACTACAAATTAGTTTACTAAAGACTATAAAACCTAATATTGGCTATCAAATTCACATTATTTTCTCTGGAACATTAGACAAAGGAATTGTTGGCTTTTATGAAAGCTCTACGCGAAACGGAAAGTAAGTACCTACTTACCTAAATTAATATTACAAAATATTTTATCTTTCTTCTTAATATATCTTGACAAAAACATGTAGTTTAGATTGAAAGAGGCCCCAACATCTCTTAAACTTTTACCTCTTAACCTCACCTCTTTAAATGCATGGTCGTAACTTTCGACATTCATTATCATTTATGACTAGCATTTCCTCTAGTGAATCGATGCGTTCTACATTTCGAATTTATTATCTGTAGTGGAATAATGTGACTTTGACATTGAAATTGGCAGTTTAAAAAATAAAGATGTAAAATGATAAATGACATTTTTGCTTATTATTTAATACTTTTGGAATTTTGGATAGGAGGGACATTTATTAACGTTTGTTGACTTTTTTGAATATACAATACAATACAATATTACATGAATTTACAATATATTTCATTTTTTAAACGTTTAAGCATATTTAGTGGGAGTAAACTTTGTCGCAATAAATCTGTTAATTTTCCAAAAATGATGGAAAACTCGCATAAAATTAAATTATCTGAAAGATTATCCCCTGCGGTTTGTCCTGTACACTATTCGCTGTACTTAAATCCTAATTTAAAGTCAGGTTTGTTTGATGGAAAAGTGATAATAGATGTAAATGTTAAGGAAGAGAAAAACTTTTTAGCTCTCCACACAAAAATTTATCGATATAGATAAAATTGAAATGTTTAGAAACAATGACGAAATATCTATATCAAAATATTTAGAAGTAAAATCTTTGGAACAACTGCTTGTTCAATTTGATGATCAAATTACTCCTGGCAATTACCAGTTACATATAAACTTTCGTGGTAATCTTACACGGAACATTGTTGGATTTTATTTATCGTATTTAAAAAATAAGAGGTAATCGTAATTTTTGATCATGTACTTATTTTATTTGTTTTATAAAAAAATCTCATCATAAATTTGTTTTTATGTGAATCTCATTTTTTGTAGTACAATGGTGGCAAGTAAGTTCCAACCGACGTATGCTCGCCAAGCGTTTCCATGCTTTGATGAACCTGAATTTAAAGCAACCTATGACATTACTTTAGTGAGACCTTTAGATTATGTGGCACTGTCTAATATGAATGTAAGATAATTTCTTCAGGTAATTAGTAACTTAGTTGAAATATGCATGACTATTTATTTTTGTAAATCAGTTCTGACTTATCTTAATTTAACAAAAATTGATTCAATTGCCATTTAGGGGAATACATTTTTTATATCCTGACTCATGTACACTGTAAACTCCATCTCAATGACCCAGCTATACAAGGGATACAGCATGAAAATGAAAAAAGACAGCTTAAAATAGTAAAATAGTCATGATTTAATAGTTCCTCTATTTTTTATTAACTTTCACCAACTTCTTAAAATAAGCTAAATACATACTTAAATATGTTTTGATTATTTAGGAAGTGTCAAAAGTTATGAATGTAGATTCAAATTCTGAAGCAGTTACATTTGCTACAAGTGTGCCCATGTCAACATACCTAGCATGTTTTGTCATATGTAACTTTGATTACAAGAAGGATATTATTAATACAAATGGAATTGGAGAACATTTTATTTTGAGATCATTTGCACAGAAAGATCAAATGCACAAAATTGATTTTGCTCAAGATATTGGGAAAAGGGTTACAGAGTATTATATAAAGTATTATGAAGTGCCTTTTCCGTTGCCAAAATTAGGTATGTGATTTAGCCAATTTAATAACTTTGCGAAAGAAATTAATACATTGACTTTTTCCAATTATAGAGTACACTTGTTAAAATATTCTCGCATCTTCATGTAGTATAGTAAATTAGCATGAGCATTTGTTAACATAATATTCAATTATTTTAAATTAATAATAATTTATTACTATATTTAGTATAGTCTAATTTTTCTTCCTCTGCTAAAGAAAATAAAATGCACTGTTGAGCTCCAGCACTTACCACTCAATGATTCAAAAATTTGATGGGAAGTGTGGAATGGAATGTCTTAACACTAGGTTCTCTTTATTAGAGATACAGATTGAAGTTACAAAAAAAAATCAAAAGTTGACTGCATAATAAGTATGGCCATAAAATATTTACAGATATGATTGCAATTCCTGACTATGTATCCGGTGCTACTGAACACTGGGGTTTAATAACTTATAGAGAAACTTCTTTTTTAATTGATGAAGCTACAGCATCTTCAAGAAATAAAATCAGTGTTGCCAACACGGTGGCTCACGAATTAGCTCATATGTGGTTTGGAAACTTAGGTTGGTATACACGGTAGTTTGTATATATATATATATAGGTAACACACACTTCAACACATATGATCATTAATAACTTAAAAACATTTTTGACTTAAATGACAACATGTGGAAAACATCTTCCAAGTAAGCCACATAAGTAATAATTTGAAAATTGAAATGTACTCTATTAATAAAATAAAAAAATATTATATATTATTTCAGTAACAATGAAATGGTGGGATGAGGTATGGCTGAACGAGGGATTTGCATCATACATGCAGGTTAAATCGTTGAATGCTGTGGAGCCATCCTGGACAATGGTATGGTTATTTCATGATTTCATTTATAAATATGTTAAATACTACACATATATAGTACATATGTTATAACTGTTTTTTTTTTCAATCATCTGATTAAAGTAGTAAAAAATGTTTAACATAAGGAAGCTTTCATAGTACAAAATGGACAAAGAGGAAGGAAACCTAGGAAACCTAGATAGGTTATGTATGTATATCTTAGATAAGATACTTGGTGTAGTTAATAGATTTTTTTTTCAATTTCCCAATACAACGACCGATTGTAGCTGTGATAAATTTTGATTACTGTCATTTGCTTATTGACATAAGTAAGATTTAGATAAATTGATTAAGATAAGAATCCTCAAAATTGAACAAGGTGTCCGATCTCTACAACACTACATAGATTCATAAACGCATTACCCTCCTTTGCATTGCACAGTCGGGTAAATTAGGAGCCCATCTTCAAACTCGGACTGGAATATCCTTACTAAATATCATATAAAATGTTTTTGTTTTACATTACAGTTGGACCAATTTTTAACTAAGACTTTACATTCAGTGCTTGTTACTGATGCCAGACAATCTAGTCATCCTATTGTTCAAACGGTTGAAACCCCCGATCAAATAACTGCCATTTTTGACTCTATTTCATATAATAAAGTAAGTAATAATTCTAAAATATTTAGTGTTTGCGTCTTTTTTGGTGTTATTAAGCCAAATTGAACGAACAAAGTCAACGCCGCGCTTTGCCTCGTTACTAAAAGGAAATTAAAATAGTTTTTTAAATTAAAAAGTTTTTATGTATTCTGGTAGAATCCTAAAATTTATGTTTTATAATTAGAAAGCTCACTCATTGTTCTTTCAAAACAGTTATCTTTATCATAAGAATGAGGAAAGCGAACAGATTGGCGAAGCGAAACTACCTAGTATGTCTATAATATATGTAGTAGTCAAAGAAAAAAAAACAAAAAACAAAAACAATATATTTCAATTTGTATATTTCAACAGGGTGCTTCAGTGCTAAGAATGTTAGAAGGCTTCATTGGGGAAGAAAACTTCCGTAAAGGTGTTTCGGATTATTTAAAGAAATATAAATTTGGCAACACCGTAACTAAAGATCTACTACTATGCTTGGAGCCGTATTTTAAGAAAGAACATCCAAATTTGAATTTATTGTAAGTGATTTTCTACTAATGCCAACACTTACATTCTTATATTATTATTTTTCTATTACGTTCTGCGATTTTTTAAAAATTGAGGTTTACGACTTTCATATTCCATAGTTTTATATAATACTTTTTTTAATTTCAGATACATAATGGATACGTGGACAAAACAAATGGGTTACCCCTTAATCAATATACAGCCGGGCGATAAAGAAAATACTTATATCATTACTCAAAAAAGATTTTTGATTGATTCAAAAGCATTAATAGCACAACATTCTGAATATGGGTATATTTAAGGATACTTTTTATAACATATTAGAGAGACAAGTTGTGGGTTTTTTAATATTTTCATTTCTTAGTTCTCGTGTCGAGGCAAACTGCGGCGTTGAGTTCCGCTACTCAATGCCTCCAGACTGCAACGGGAAATAGGGAATGGAGTGTCTTAACACTAGGTTTCCTCTGCCTACCCTGCTTTGTGCGAGATACAGCGTTAAACTAATTTTTTTTTATTTTTTATTAATGTTTGTTCTAAGCACTACATACACACTTTATTAGTTACTAGCTGTGTCATAGCTAAGAAAAATTAATGTAAATGATGAACTATAAAAATATTTTCTTTTTTATGTTTTGATCTGGGGATGTAGAAGTTGTAACTGGAGCTTCTACTATAGAGTATATGACCAGTTCATCGAACCTACTACCACATGTACAGGCTGACCGTGCCTCAATGTGCTGCAATGGCCTTGCTTATAATTAAAGAGTACATTTTTGTTACAGATATCGTTGGTTTGTTCCAATAACTTATAAAACGAATGGTGGTGTAAAAGAAAATATCTTGTGGTTACCTGATATTAGCGACAGTGGTTCGTAAAATTCATACACATTTTTATTTAAATTTTTTTAGCTACACAGTGTACCAGCATATATAGAACAAAATAAATAAATAAATAAATAAATAAATAAATTCTTTATTTCGGGAAAAACAGTACAGAATCATAAACTTTGTGTTCGGTAGTGACTGCATTAGTGTAACACTGTATCGCAGTCATTAACGCCCACCTTCGGATTGGGTTCACAATATTCCCTTTCATCTTTATTTTAATTTTACAACTTTACATACATAAATTAAATTTGTATAGTATTCCTGTGTGCATGTTTTGTATGTGTGTGGTGTGTGTGTGTGTGGTGTGTGTGTGTGTGTGGGTGTGTGTGGTGTGTGTTTGTGGGTGAGTAGTTTTGTGTGTACGTGCGTGTGTGTGTTGTTTGTGCACATGTTCTTGAATGGGTGTGAGTAAAAGTATCATACATACATAAATAAAAACTCTCCCCCTAATTATCGAGTCACTACGTATTGAGTGTCAGAACTCAACGCCGCGCTCTGTCCCCTTTCCAGAGTGTTGAAATGAAAATAACTCTCGAAAATGAACTCGCGGAAAATGAAGAAACCTCCTGGGATCCTTTTGAGATACAGCATGGAGCAAAAAAAAATACTTCATATTTTTAATTCATACTAATAATTTTTTTTATTTTATTTTATAAGGTAAAACATTAGATGTTATAATTCAATATCTCTTATTAGAGGAAAAATAAAAAAGGATTCATGTGCCAGTAAATGTCACCCAATTAGTCCATGGAATTTTGAAGCAATAAAATACATTACTAGCTTTTACCTCACAGCTTCACCCACGTGTTTAAGTGTTTTGAACTGAGAGTTTTGACACGTTCTAAATGTCCAAAGTAATTCTGTCCACAGATACAATCAAAAGTATTAACATGATGTAATCTAGTCTATAGCCTTCTTCTACAAATGGACTAACCAATAAAAAGAGAGACTAATGCAATCCAAACAAACAAACTTTTTAGCTTTAGGTATAATATTATTAGAATAAACTTAGAATTCTATATATTCATTTTTAGTGACATTATCTGTGGGACAAGGAGAAAAATGGTTGAAGATTAATAACAATCAAGTTGGATATTATAGAGTTAATTATACACCCAGTATGTGGGGTGACTTGACAGAACAACTGAAAAATAATAATCAACAGGTTAGTGTAAATGCAATGGTTTTACCTTTTATTCCTACTCGGGGGATTACCTATATCTTGCTCTGGTTGACAAAGGGGACAAACTGTGGTTTTAAGTTCTGTCGTTTAACACACTGCCTCAAATGTAACATATAAGAGTGCTGTGCTCTTCTCTAAAAGTGAAGAAAGAAAATGTTGCCTATATTGTATATATGTATATTGTATACTGGAATTTAAATAACTAAAAACCTAGTGGTAAGACACTCCGTCCCCCACTCACCGCTATACTTTCGAGACATTACATAACACGGCGTTGAGACACACCACTCCACATGTGTGGAGTGGTTTGTCTTGCTACATAAGCGTGTTAATGGTATTTGTGCAACTAAATAGGCTACCATTTTTTAACGTTTCTCATATTCTTATGTTTTTTAGCTAACAACCTCGGACAGGTCCAATTTGTTGGACGACGTCTTTGCTTTGGCTGAAGCCAACATAATAAAATATGAAATAGCACTCAATCTATCCACTTATTTAGCTGTCGAAAATGATTTTGTACCATGGGAGACCGCATCCGCCATATTTGATAAGTTGTCACACAATGTCTTAAATACGGATGCATATGAAAATTTACAGGTAAGTAAGAACATATTTTTTTAAGTTTTGCATAAAAGAAGCATATTAACATTTATTTCTAACAAGTATGCCGCTCGCTTCTACGTATACACTACATTAATATAGGTATTTATGTAGGTATTTGTATGTGAAAAATATCTCCATATAAACTTATATGTTTAATCCCTCACTATGCATCCGGCACATGTGTGACATAACAATGTCACTATTAGTTATTAAGTACTAACACTATATATTAAGTTTTATTGTATTATTACTAACATATATGGATCATGTGTTGTCCGAACAATAAACATTTTTATTTTTTATTTTTTATTTTTTTTTATGTATGTAAAAGTCACATTAAAATCTATTTCATATTTTTAAAGGTGTACAGCTTTTAAAGTCGTACAGCGTGCCACCGGGAAGTGCGTTTTTTTTTAGTTTCACGTTGTGACCTCACATAGCTGGAGAGGTAGAGAAAACCTGGCCACCTAGTGCTAAGATCTTTTCCTACTTACTACGCCAATAATTAATAATGTGTAAACAAAAAACATATAGCAGTTAATAATATTTTTTACGAATCCAACGAGTACTTATTATAATCTCTTAATGTAAAAAATATACACTTACAAATTATAATTATTAACAAGTCAATATTTAAATTCTAATAGGCAATTATTATTTTTTTTGTACAAACTCGGATTACTTTTTTTTAACATTATCTATAACTTAATGTTTTCCAAACTAAGGTCAAAATAAAATAAAAAATACTAAGTAGAAGTATCAAATATATCTATACTAACATAATAAAGCGAAAGAGTTTGTTTGTTTATTCAACACTAAAATCTCTGGAACTAGAAACTGAAGCTAAATTCATCAGGAGTGCTGTAGGCTATATAAAATTACAGTTTAATTTTTAATTAACCTTAAATAATGAAATAACAATAATAAGGAACACCATAATATTACTTTAGCCGCGTAAATGAAATATTTAATATTTTCATTTTCCTTGCTTGGTGCGGCGTTGAGGTCTACCACTCAACACGCAATGCATCTAGAATTCGGCAAAATTTGATATGTTATTTATATTCCTTTTTTTTCAGAATTATGTACAGTATTTAGTAAAATCATTATACTCCAAGCTATCCTGGGAAAAGTCAGAATTGACAATAATAGAAAGGTAATTATAAAATCTAGCCTTCCTCCTTAATTTAGAAAATATATTTCAGGATGTGTTTTTTGTACAATAAAAAAAATATATTTTTAAACGTTGTTTATCCTATTTTTCCTTTTCTCATAATTTTTAATTGTTTTTTTTTTAATTTAATGTGAAAAACCACCATAAAAGTGACGGTTGCGAATTCAAGTCCCACTTGGGAGCACCGATATATTTTTCTAACCGCTTTTTTACCGCTCTGCTAACAGATAAATCGCGGCGATAAATCTTTGAATTCAGTCGCTTAATACGTCGTCGTCGTACGTTTTGAAAATGGAGCGACGAGTGGGGAATGAAGTGTCTTAACACTACGATGCTAAATTTTAAAAAAATATAATCTTTTATTTTGTTTGTTTCAGTCTATTACGCACGCGAATTTTGTCTTTAGCTACAAATTATCAATTACCCGATGCCGAGACTAAAGTAAGGAACATATTTCTGTCTTGGCTCGCTTCCCCAAACACTACAAAGATAGAACCAGATTTACGTGATTTTGTATATTACTTCGGTAAGCTTTCACCGTTTACTATAACGTATTGTAAGGGGACACGGCGTGGATGTTTCATCCAATCCGATACTTAGTGGACAGCAGTAGTAGAAAAAGGAATACGATCCACCCGATTTTTATATCTATATGTGAAATTTAGCAAACTATTTTAACTTCTTCGCTCTGGTAACAGGACAAAGTGCTGCTGTTAGTTCCGCCACCCAACACTCTCGAAAATTCGACGGAAAGTGAGGAACACAGGTTCCCAGATTCAGGTTCAGTTCCCAGATCAACACGTCATGCCTTCAATTCGGCGGAAAGTGGGGAACGGAAGTATCTTAATGGGAACGGGGGATCTTAACACTAGGTTCCCAGGTTTCCTCTGCTATGTGCAGGATACAGTGTGAAGCTAAGAAAATATATTGATAAATATAAAAACGTACATTGTAGCATATTATGTTTAATTTAACTTTCACATTAAGGAATGAAAGCAGCGACTCAGGAAGAATGGAATAAACTTTGGGACATTTACTTGAAGGAGGATGATGTTCAAGAACAATCAAAAATACGCACTGCATTATCTGCGCCCCGCGACGTTGATATTCTAAAAAGGTATTTAAATAAAATATTAAGATACTATAATAGGATAGGAATACGAAATGAAATATTTAATATTCTCATTTTCTCAGTATAGATTATTATATTAGTATAGATTTCCACATTCCACAAGTGAGAAACGAACCCACAACCTGCCGTGTTTGCAGTTGCATGCTTATGCCCCAGCCTCTCACGGTTCGATTTAATTCTACCGACTCGCACTTGGCCGGTTTTTGTACAAACATAATTTTTTACGTTTCTCTACCTACAGAAAAAGGAACCGTAAAATATTTAGTGAAGATATAACAACATTGTTTTAGGTACCTACAGCTCGCTTGGGATGAAAATAACATTCGAAGTCAGGACTACCTAAACGTGTTAGCCGTTATCAGCTCTAACCCTAATGGTACTGACTTAGTGTGGGACAATGTACGTGAAAATTGGCCAAAACTTGTGGAACGGTTTACATTGAACAGCAGGTACTTGGGGAGTCTGGTACCGAGTGTGACGAGTACCTTTAATACGGAGAAGCGGTTGAAAGAGGTTTGTAATAAGTTCTTTTCATTATACTAATATTATAAATGTGAATTAATGTATGTATGTTTGTTTGTTACGCTTTCACGCCAAAACTACTTAACCGATTATCATAAAACTTTGTACATATTCTTAGATATATAATATAAGGAGATAGGATACTTTTATTATTGGCTATAATATCAAAATAAATTTAAGCGAGCGAAACCACGTTTGAATACTGTTAAGTAAAAAAAAATTCTATAAGAACATTCAAAATTTATTTCATTGAACAAATCTTGGGTATATTATTGCATATTTTGTTTCACAATTATTTATTAGATATAGTCAATTTAGTTTTGTTTTAATTCTATTTTATACGTCGATTTTATATATATATATATATCAGGTATACCTATGACAGTTAACAACCATTAACGCACTATTATGTGCAGATTCAAATCTTGCTTCCTATATACCTAATATCTTGTTTAGTTTCTATCTAAAGAAATCACATTAATATAACTATGATTAGTCAAAGCAATTGAACATAAAATAAATACATACACTTTTTATAAATTCTATTGTTATATACATGTTGATAAACATTGCAATGAATATTAAGATATTTTTTCACGCTATTATTTTATTTCCTATTTCATGGCATCAAAGTAAAAAATGCTATTTTTGTAGTGGCTGATAATAGCTATAGTTATAAATATATATTTCTCAACACATTTTTATAAATTATAATTATAAATTATCATAAAATATGTTTTAAACTTTTAAAGTAGACAAAGGAAATTTGAAATAAAATGTTATTATGTAGAATCAATGGGAATTCAATTATCCGATTTCAATAATACGAATTCGGAATTATCCGGACTGTCATCCGAGTACATGTGTGCATATGTAGACGTTGTCTACATATCCTCAGACATTGTCTTTGGAAGTAATCGACATTTAGAAAATAGTGAGGAATATAGATATTTCTAATAAAATATCATACTTATAATATTCGATTATCCAGATATTTAATTATCTGAATCATAAGATTTAGTTCGCCCAATTGGATTTCTATTGTATTAATATAATATTTTAAAAAATAACACTCAGTCATCAAATGCATGATACGTTTTGAAGGCGATTATTGAAATTGATTGAGAATATAAAAATGTACACTGTAAAAAGCTACTAAAATATAATTTAAATTCATATCTGACATTTTGGTTAATATAAATATTTCATAACTTTGTTTCTCTTTCTTGGTTTAAATAATTATGTTGACTCTTTAAACGTGTTTTTGCTTCAACAAAAAGCATATTTATTTTTATTTTAAACATGTTTACAAAAAAATACTTTACATTGTTCGAAAAATTAAGTAATTCTGTTTTGCTTGAATTTACTATGGTAATAGTAATCTAAATACATTTTAATACATAACATGTAAATACATTAAATTTAGGTAATATTGACGTACAAACACTTATTAACAAACTTATAAAGTCAAAAGCAAAAAATATATAGTAAAATAAGATATAATTATAATATATATTTCTATATTATGGTATATTTTATTTAGCTTCACGCTGTATCCCGCAAATAGCCCGGTAGGCAGAGGGAACCAGAGAACCTAGTGTTAAGACACTCCGTTCTCCATTAACACTTTCGTCCCCTACTTTGATTTCTTAAGGCAAATTAGAGTCGCGGAACTCAACGCCGCGCGTTGTCTCGGTTCTGGACTCGGTACGAGGAATTGAAACCATTAAATATATCATTCACCATTTAAGTGAAGATCGAATCCACAACCGTCGCGCTTATAGTTGCACTCTTGTGCCTCTGCGCCACGACGACGGCCCAGTTATTAATATTTATAATACATACTCTGAAATGTCTATAATAATAATTACAGATGCAGACATTCTTTGAACAGTATCCAGAAGCGGGTGCCGGAGAAATGTCTCGTGTTCGGGCCATTGAAAATGTACAGAACAATATAAATTGGACGAACTCACATTTGAATAGTGTTTCGTCGTGGTTGAAGGATCAATTAAAGAAAATATAAATGTTTTACTAATGTTATGAGTATGTGTTTTTTTTATATTTGACCTTCTTGCAATATACACTGAATTATTAGTAATCCATTAAAGGTGGTACAACAAAAGAATTAAAGTGATTAAATATAATTATTTTCCTTTTACGTTTAAGCTAATGTCTAACTGTTTTATAGCAAAATGAATTGTTTGCTGTGTGAAAGCTAAATTAACTGTCGGTTTTTTTTATTCTATTTTGTGATTCCCGAAACCTAGATAATTGATTCGTGCAAGTTCTATTAGGTACTCACAAAGTATAATTGCGCAATTCTACTTCTTTATACAACACTTTGGCAAATACAAAATTTATAATTTATTATACACTCCGTTCTCCACTTTCTGACGAATTCAGCAGTTCCGTGTTGAGTGGCAGAATTTAACGCCGCGCTTTGCCTCGACACCAGAGCGAAGAAATGGAAATATAAACGTAAATAAATATTTAACTTCGTCGAGTAAGGATCGAACCCACAACCGTCACGTTACAGTTTTAAAGCTGTGATGTATCTAAACCATATTGCAAACCGTCCGGAGGAACAGTGTTCATAAAAAATAATATATATAAAACAAAAACTAGTAAACCAATCTAAGATAATAATTATCAATGTTATTTTCATCATTCATATCAATACAGACTTTTCCAAAATAATTAAAACGCACTGCAAACAAATTATATTAGAACACGAATTCAATGTATGTATATATACACTGTATAAAAATAATACTTTTGTTCCTACGGGGCAATATAATATAACTATTATTTTTGGGGTGGTTCAAATCCGCGGGCGGGACTAAATTAACAATAAGAGGTAATTCATTCTGATGTTTGGCGTAATACTGCATAATAGCTATATGCTGCACGAACAATCTGTAATGAAATGATTATTATAATTATTTTTAAAATTAACATGAAAAAATTAACATTTAACTGTATAGTAAGTATATGCAATGTTATTCTAATAGATTTGATATTTTTTTGCCTACACCACTTACTAATATTATAATTTACAGTCTTTTTCTGAATTATGCACTGTAATTATGTAAAAGCACTTATTTTATATAATTATAATATAAATTCTGAAAAAAAGTAATTCAAAATCTTTAGGTATACTTTTTTCTGTTTTATAATATACTTATTATACCACATTTTTATGTGAAAAGTCACGCGATGAAACTGCGTCTGAAAGTAAACGTTATGTATTTGATGCCCACCCGGAGGCTCCGCTCCGAAATTACTAAGCACGCAATATCTATCTAAGTACTTATATCTATCTATTCATGGAACATATTTGTACGATAAACATATTATTCAGAACATTTTTTTAATTTAGACGATTTTGATCTGTTCTTAGAAGATCTATTAGGTATGTTGTTTCATTCAGACTTTAATGGAATTCCAACATTAAATAAAGATATGCAAATATTGTCCGAAAAATAGATTTTAACGCCTGTGTAGGAACTCCCCGATAAATTTAATTAAAATGTTACCATCTGTCTATATTTATGCAACTGTAAACATATTTTTTTTATGTTAAATTTAAAAAAGTAGTGTTTTCTATTCCGTACAAATAGACAGATGGTATATTTACTCTTAAGAAATTAAAAAAAAACTATTATGATTACCTATTTGTATGTGTTTGTTAGTTCAGTTAAGTCTTAACACTAGGTTCCTCTGTCTATCCTGCTGTTACGAGATACAGCCGGAAGTCGATTTATTTTTTATGTACTATATTATATATATATATATATATATATATATATATATAAAAGACGGGTGTAATGTCACATTACCTGAATAAATGATGGCAGATCAAGCGAGTTGAAAGGCCCAGCCCTCATTTTGCACGGCTTAGACATCCCGACACATAAAAACGCCAGTTCACGGCGTATTTTTGGACTAACACACCAACACGCGGCTCCAAATGGTCCTCCACCTAACGTCACTGAACTCTAAAAAACACAAGTTTAGAAAAGTTATCTATCAGTTTTTCTTATTTACTGCCAAGTAGGAAATATTTTTGTTTTTTTTTTAAATATTGTAATGAACTAAAGTAAGCAATTAGGACAACATAGGTACTTATATCACAATTGTCAATAAGAAAAAGACAAACTATCAAAATCTTTATTTTGTAGGTAATCGAAGCGTTAAACGTACATAGTGTACCTAATTATAATAATGATAATAATCTTTATTTCAGACTTTTGGTTCATACTTATAACTCTGTTATTTATAATACATGTGTATTGTTCCAGTGCCTCCAGAGGGGCTTTCCATTTTCCATGCCAATGTGCTGAGAAGAATGCTGCTGGTAAATCTACTTATTTATTATTTCAACGAAATGAATTACGAATCCTTACTTACTACCATACTTACGAATGATTGCGTAAAAATCATCAACTCTTGATTATGTTATTTGCGTTGTCATTACTTATTTTGTAAATGACGATAGTAAACACGTATTAGCACCCCGATTAATCAATTACTCTGTATTTAAAAAAAAACTATAAGTGCGAATTGGATTCGCCCACTGAGTGTTCCGTACCAATTTCACTATTGTAGGAAACACAAAACATAAAATGGTGCTATAATAATAGGTATTGTTATGTAAAATTACACTTTTAGATTTTGTTCATTTAATTTTTCCCGTGGCTTTTTGTTCTATTTGATAAAATCATATGCTTACATACCTAATATAATCTTTACTACATCATTAACACAAATTTAAATGCTAAGTTTTGGTGGCCATCAGCCATGTCCGTTGTCTGTACGTTTACTTTAAAGAAAAAAAATAGATATAAGATAGATATTAAACATATTATATATTTTTTAATATAAGCCTATATACTTATTTAAAATGTATAGCTAAATTATTTTTGTCTTTTTTAACATTTTTAAAGTGTTATTTCACACTTAGGAAATATAGTTAGGAGATACTTTTTCTACTTTTTTTATTTTTTCTATCTTTTTTTACTTTTTCGAGACGCATACTTAACTGAATATATTTGAAGGTAGCGGTTTCGTCTTCTTTTCTAAATTACTTATTTGGTGTTGTTTCATTTTTAACATGTGAAATAACTTGAATCTAAATTTATAATATTTTTTTATTCATTTTGCTTTCTTATAACCTTCAAATTGAGTATTTTATTGAATTAAAAAATGACTGTTTTTATCACGATTTATGACCATGTAAAGATCTGTTGTAGGTACCTACTATAAATCATATTAACGTATGACCTTCAAAAAAGATATAACAAGAACCAGATATCGGCACCAAAGAATCGTGTCTTATAAATATTAACTATAAGATAATATTATATATTTTAATTAATAAAAATAATACCTACACTTTTACTAAATTATTTTTTTTCGCCGAATGTGGTTTGAACCAACAACCTTCCTGCTTAAAGTCAAAACCTATTTCACTGTGCCACTATATTCTTTATCGTCCAATGGTACTACTAATTTAGCTTACTTAATTCTCGTTTTTAGATTTTTTTAAATTTCAAATATCTATAAAAAACTTCTTAAATCCTATTCCTTTCAAGAACAAGGCTAAATAAGCTATTAATGGCTACTATAAATAACTCGTAATGTCTATTCTATCATTGTTCACACCTCATTAAATATCGCGTCTCCGTAGTGGCAGAATAGGAATAACTGAGTTAGCGTCGCACACATGTACTGTAAGAGGGATATCAACTGAGTGGCACTCAACTGCTGCTGAAATAAAGCATCGTTATAAGTGCATACATTATAAACTTTTTTCCCGCACACAGCAGGATAGGCAGAGTGTACCTAATGTAAAGACACTCCGTTCTCCATTTTCCACTGTAAACCCAACAGGTTGTGAACTCGATTCTTACTAACATAAATACTTAGTAACATAAATACGAGTATTTAATATTTTCATTTCCTCGCTTTGATAACCAGGTAAAACGCGGCGTTGAGGTCCGCCACTTAACACGCAACGCCTCCAGAAGTCGGCGGAAAAAAGGAAACAGAAATGTCTTGGAACTGAACTCTTAACACTAGCTTCCCAGGTTACCTCTGCCTATCCTGCTATGTGGATTCAGCGTGAAGCTAAAAAAGCAGCAGCAGCTTTAATAATCATCGAATCTTACCCATTTTAGCTGCACTGCTACAGAACACAGTGTGAGTGTTGCCACAAAGAAATATATTCCTAGAATATTCTCGATTAATTTGCCTAACTCCTTTACAGAACTGAAACATATCGATTAAAAAACATAAAAATTAAATCAATTTTACTTACTTCAAAAAAGAAACTATCGTACTTTAAGAGTAGAACATGAATTTGGTGACATTGTTTTATTCTGAAATGAGCCCGATCATCTCTCTTCTTGGTGAAATTATATTTATTCCCTCTGCCTCCAATACGTTGACTATATTCATGGAGCAACGTGAACTGTCCATGTATGAATATCATCAGTCCCACAGCAGTTAAATCAAAAGCTACATGAACTCTTACACAGTATACGGCGGCAAGACCTTCCGCCAGAACAGTGACTATATAACCGAAAGCATTCGTGTCCAATGGCGCCCAGCCGGGCAAGATATGCGGTAGCCCAATATCCTCTTTACCTTGTCCCATATATATAGCGTATTCAAAAAAAGGTGAAGCTATGAACACGACTGCCGTGAAACTGTAGATCCTATTCAAATATGTTGATATCGTTACAAATTTCTTTGTGTAAGTTTTAATGTGTTCAGAAAAATGATCGTCTTCGTTATCTGACTCATAATCTGTAAGTTTGTGATTATATATCAACTGATTGTGTTCCAAAGATGACGCTTGGACGATTAGGGCCCGCCAACGTTCCTGGTTCCCCAGTAACGACCGAAGTTTCAGGAGTCCCATTAGGCAGAAGGATAAAACGCTGAAGCAGGCGAAAAGTTTCTTTGGATCTTCTTTGGCCATAAATAATTCTATTATTTGGGTCACATTAGTAACTACAAAACAGAGAATACATAACTTGGCTACATTTTGAATATGGAACGTGTTAGCTCCGTAGCAAATCCCTGCGTTTTGTATACGATACAGGATAATCGCTTTGAAATTGGCTGCACGTGATGGTATTGAGTTGCGAGTGTAATTTATTGATTGTTGAAATTTAATCTGCGAAAATATAATATTTCAGTAACAAAAAGTAAACAGCAGGATAGGCAAAGGGAACCTAGTGTTACGACACTCCGCTTATCCTTCCGGAATTCTGGAGGCGGAACTCAACGCCGCGCTTTGCCTCAAGCTCGACACCAGAAAATGAAAATATTAAATATTTCTTTTCCTCAAGTGGGGATTGAACCCACAATCAGTCGCGTTTACAGGCACACATTTGTGCCCCTGTGCCATGACTGTATTAAATGTATCAGCTTTACACAGTATCCCACACAGCAGGGTCGCCAAAGGGAACCTAGTATGGAGACACTCTGTTCCTCACTTTCCGCCGAATTTTTCAAGGCATTGCGTGTTGAGTGGTGCTACTCCGCCAGGCTTTTGCCTTGGTGCCAGAGTGAAGAAAGGAATATTAATAAATATTAATTCTGTTCTGTTCTTTCTATTATGGCGTTTCGAGCGTGCCAGTTGGACACAAAGTCACTTCGCCATTCCCTCGAGTGGGCATCAAACGCACAACCGTCGCGTTACAGTCACACCCTTGTGCCTTTACGGCACGACGGCCTGCACGTATTAAATATAAAGAATTATTTTTCTAATATTCAGTTTATACGAACATTTAGTAGACGAGACATGACGATAGTCTCACGAAACCTGCGCCTGGAGTGAGAACGTCGTCGCTACAGTAAATAACAACCGTCGAACCTATTTATACCATTATTACCTACTTACTAGTTATATTTTCTGTTGATAATTAACTACATTATTAAGTAAAAACTATGTCACAGTAGCACCTTGATACTGACTCTTTTGGATAATTACTGCATAAAAAAAACGTTGTTAGGTTCACGCTGTATCCCGCACACAGCAGGGTAGACAGAGGGAACCTAGTGTTAAGGTATTCTGTTCCCCATTTTCTGCTGAATTTAAGAGGCATTGCGTGTTGAGAGGCGGAACTCGACGCCGCGCTTTGACACAAGAGCGAAGAAATGAAAATGAAAATTTAAATAAATATTTAATTTCCTCGAGTGGGGATCGGACCCACAACAAGTCGCGGGCCTCAAAAAAACAACTTTTATTGATTAATATTAACAAAAACCTATTGACGCAATATAGATAAATTAATTATTGATCAGCATTAAGTAACTACGTAACAACACAATTATTTTAATTAATAAATGAATATTCATAAGCTTTTCGAATGGACTTTATTTTTGGCGAGAGTAATAATTATTTTGTTTCGAATTTTATTAAAATATATTTTAAAAATATGTCGCAAATTTATTTGTAGTATCTTTAATTGTAAAAAATGGTAGGTACGTAAAAATATGAACTAATTTCTCAAAATGAAATCATACGATAATTATGGCAAAAGTTTACAATTACGTTAATCATAGAAACTTAATTTAATAATTATATAATTATCATCATTATACTTTTTAAGTTTGTAACTATAAAACTTGTAATTAGTAAACTAAAATTGGGAAAAAAATGTAAAATAACGACGTTTAACTTTGTAAAAAACGTATTAAAATTTTAGATTTTATGCTGGATGGTAGCCCTCTACGTCATTGCTTTTTTTTGAAAACATTCAATATTTTATATCCTCGAGCGCGATTACAGTCACACGTGTTTCCCCTGCGCCACCATTGACGAGTTCTAGAACTCAACGCCGCGGTTTGGTAAATATATAAAATTAGTTAAATAATATTTCAAATATAATAAATGTAATATATAATAAATGTAAACATTAACAAAGAAAATCTCGATTTAAACAAACCTCCCAACACCCACTGAACAAAACAAGCATACCTAAATCCAGGCAGAAGCGTGCTTTTCGTAATACCAGGCTCGTGAAATTTGAACATTATAAGTTTCTAGAAAATACTTTTCGTAAAATCGATAAAAGAATTGCTCTAGAAAACTTGTTATTAAGTTAGGTGTTTGCGCAAGCGTGAATGTAAACGCTTTTGAGACTTAAGCTTAAATTACATTTCTTATACAATGGATTAGTTTTTCCTTACTTTTTAACTAAAAGTAGGTAGGAGGTAATTTTTTTTTTATAAAAAACAGACAGAGGTCTGTCATGTCGTAGAGTTCGTTTCTCACTCGACGGAACTCTCCCACTCTGGTAACGAGCGCACGATGTTAAGTTCCGCCATTCAGCACCCAATGATTTTGGCCGAAAACGGGCAACGGGGAATGGAAGCGTCTTAACATTAGGTTCCTTATACTTACCCTGCTATTTGCGGGACACACCACGAGGCTAAAAAAATATATATATTGAAATCGGAAGCAGTTAACGTTTTGAAAAAAAACATCAAGATAAACCATATCGTCTATATATTTCTAAATTATTCGGAAAGAAATTTTACGAAATTATAATAAGTGGTACATATAACCTAATAACAATACTTTACATGAGTTTCCTTCCAATAAGGGCCGTTGCCTCCAAGCAATTGCTCGATTGACACAATTCCACAGTTTTTATAGTCTTTTTCACCTACATCTACCCTCTTTTCCACGAGTTCACTAACGATATTTATTATATATTGGTAATATTCTTATAAAAATATAATTGAAATCTTTAATGACGCTATAACATAAAATATATATTATACTACAATAGCAAGTACCCACCTATTACCAAGTCGGTACCAACCCTTTTCGTGTAACAATAGAAAACAAATTGATTTTGCTATGCATTTTAAATGAAAATCCAATTGAAGAATTGCAGCTACAATTATTGAATATCGAATTAATAAGTCTATCGCTGTTTCAAAACAACAATTATCTATATATATAAAAGGACTTGTCCTCACTGACTGAGGTAAGACGCACGCACAGCCGTAACAGCTGGTGGTAGAAACGTTAAATTTGGACAGATGTTTACTTTTGTAATCTGGACATCCATTAAGAAGGGATTTTGACAAATTTTAACCCTAAAGGGGTGAAATAGGGGTTCAAAGTTTGTATGGAAAAAAAATTAAATCGGCACCGATTTTTATAAAATTTGAAATTTAGATTTTTAAAAGTATTTAATTCAACACTTGTTTCATCGTTTTCTAGAATTATCTCCCTAAGGGTGCAAATAAGGGGTTGAAAGTTTGTATAGGTTTTTTTTAAATTGTCACCAATTTTTATAAAATTTTAAATTCAGACTCTTAAACGTATATAATTAAACACATGTTTCATGGTTTTCTAGAATTCACCCCCTAAGGGTGCAAATAAGAGGTTGAAAGTTTGTATGGGACAATTTTTAAATCGCCACCGATTTTTATAAAATTTGATATTTAGACTCTTAAAAATATTTAATTGAACATAGGTTTCATGGTTTTTTAGAATTCACCCTCTAAGGGTGTAAATAAGGGGTTGAAAGTTTGTATGGAAAAATATTTAAATCGCCACCGATTTTTATAAAATTTGAAATTTAGACTCTTAAAAATATATCATTCAACACATGTTTCATGGGTTATTAGAATTCACCCTTAAATACGCAAGCGAAGCTGCGCGCGTCCGCTAGTCTACTATATTAGCGCGTAGGTATCAATAAAATAACGTCTAAAAAAGTAGGTGGGTATAACAAAAAATATAAACACGTTTTGACATCGAAAATTTATTATTTTTAATTTTTATATAGGTACGTACGTATAACATCAACATAGCCGTGAAGGTTTATAAAATTGTTTACGATAAAAACAAATCATATCTTTCCCCTACCAGGTCGATCTGGAACTAGAGTCCTGGCTTCCAACGCCATAGTTACCTGAACCACAATTTGAACGTCCTAAGTTATTTGCATGATCATTAGATTGGTGGCTCCTGGCGTTGGTTCCGTATCCACTGGAACTTCCCCAACCGCTTTTTGAGCGGACTAGAGAGCCTCCGAAAGAACGACCGGCAGCTGATAAACGTGATTCACTGTTAAAATCACCTCCTCCTGTAACCCAAAATTTATGTTATTAATATTATAAAATAGGCTTTTTAGTGATTAGAAGAACCTGAGATAATGTTATAAGATTAAACTTTTATATTCGTATCTCACAATTACTAACAAAAAATTATTATTTAATATTCTTAATGAAACGAAATTTTTAATAACTATGATATTAATCATAATAATAAATACCATTGAAATACCAAATGAAAAATTTTATATTTCAGCCTCTCCACATACACATTGCAATAAAAGTGGAGAATGGAAGTGTCTTAATGGGAACGGAGTGTTGTAACACTAGGTTAAAAGGTTCTCTCTGCCTACCCTCCTATTTGTGCGGTACGTAAACAAAAATAATAGAAAAGAGTTCGTGGCATAAAAAATATTTGCCTTGATATGACCTATGCACAAAACAATACAAAACACAAAATTAACCTGAGTGATGTCCATGAGAGTTGCCATACTCGTGGCTGGTCACCGCCACAATCGCCAGAAAGACGCCAAATAGCTGCAGCTATTAAAATGTGAAATAAAAATTAATATAAAAAAAAACAACTAATATAATAAGTATTACATAATCATAAATGTATTTTTAATTACAACTTAATTTTGATATCTCGTGCAAGGTAGTGGGAACTCTATGTATAGATCGGAGGACGACATTATATAGAATCTCAATCACTTTTTTAAAAGCTTTCTTTATTAGTCAAATATATTAGAACTCTAAATACCCGCAAAAATATGTCTAGATAAATATAGTATTTCTACACTATTTTTTTTTTTTCTATTATTAAAAATATAATGTAAAAAAAATTACCAATAGATGCATTTTATTGCGTATACTCAACACAATTGTTAAGACTCAACACCACTAGCAATGTATAACTCACATCGTCTTCCCAGCTCTTATATACTTACATCCAGAGTATTGTATGAAAGGGTTTTTGTATGAAAATACCCACAATGTAATTATTCTGTCACGTACAGATCGTTTAATATAAGAGCAAAGGTGACATTTAAAAAAAATATGCTTTGTAAGATTTGACTGTTAACACGTAAATAATTAACAGCCATTTGTAATATAAACAAAATGAAGGACGATGAGGATGATGTGATCAGTTTTTGTTTTTTTTTTGTAATACTTTTTTTTTTATTTTTTATAAAAGCTCGAGCCAGACAGCCGAAGGTCACAACTTCTACTCAACTAATTTAATATTGTATAGCTAATATATTATGTACATTAAGCTGTATTTTGTTACTAAATTCATACTAAATAATTCATACACCAATAAGTCTACAAGCATGAAATTTAGCAAATTTGTTAAAACCCTGGGGGGTTTATAATGTATATAAAATTTCAATAATTTAACTGCAACGAATATTGATATATTAACATTTAAAAACCATAATTATTGTCACACATTCATCAAAAAGCTAAAGCACTTGTAGGTGACCTAGAAACTTGATATTTGGTACCAAAGAAGACTATTTAGTAGTACATATATAAAAGAAAAAATAAAATTTGATTGATGTTGAAAATTAGAATTTATTAAGTGTGTATAATATTTCTTCGCTCTGATGTTGAGACATAGCGTGGCGTTTAGTTCCGCCACTCAACACGCAATGCTTCCGGAATTCTACAGAATGTAGGGTACGGACGTATTTTAATGGGATGGTATGAAGCAAAAACCGAGTAGGTTTTTTAGAATAGTTTAGTGTATTAAAAAAGATAAATAAATAATTTAATAAACGTGCCCTCAAGGTTGCAAACTACATTTAGAGGTGCATTGATTAATGCTTACGAAATATCTTAGATTAAGCTCTAGCTTAGAATAAAAAATAAATAGTTTCGTAACTCTTGTAAATAATTCCTGTTTTCAATTTAATTTGGATCGTTTTCGACCTTACCTTGAGTGAATTTTGTCTGTTTATATCATGGCCTTGTAGCTAGATCACATAGTATAAAATTATTATTAAAATATATTTTAAAATTATGTTTTGACTGACTGTATCTATTGCCGACGTCAAATTTATCTAAGTTTTAATGGTGTTCTCCTAAACGTAAATTAAATTATATATAACTGTTTTATTGCTCAGTGTCATCAATTGAAAATTTCGACTTGAGACAAAATATTAACTTTGACATTATAAAAAATTAACTGTAATTGGACATAAACCTATCAGAAAATACAAAAAATACGCAAAATAAATTTTAGTAAATAAATAAAAATGTATGGCTATCTTGGAAACCTACGGAATATTCGAAAGTGCAATCCTTCATTGTCTACCACTTTTTGCCATCAGTCCGCAAGTTTCCTGATCTCTTGAAAACCTCTCTGTTGTTCTTACCCTTCCACACCACATTGCCCCGGCACTACCTCGAGTGGTTTCCAAAACAACGTGACAAATGGGAAAAAATATATCACTTGGCTTCCGCCGCCGACCTCACAGAGATGCATGATAATATTAAAATTTATTTCGTTTAAGTGCCTGCTCTTCTTGGAAAAAATAAAAATTAAAAGTTTGAAAACATATATGTAACTGTAGTCGTATTATAAACTTCGAAAGCTCACGTCACGTGATTGCGTCACGTACTCCATTTATTTCGAATAAACGCTTGAAATTTCATTGAATTTCAATTCAAACTGTAAATATTAACTATGACCTAACTGATTTTATTAATTAAACATAGCAGCTACACTACGCTTCTCTTTGCCAAGATTAGTTAAGCAGCTGTTTACTTCGTTAATACTATGCAGGAGAAGCGTGACTGTTAACGTATAATGAGAATTACTGATAAATTAATATCTAGTCCGTACCTTTTTAAGTGGAGATCATCATATTATTATAAATAGTCATAATAATTATTTTACTCGTATGAAATATTTAATGTTTTCGATTCTTCGCTCTAATAACGACGCATAAGCACGGCGTAGAGAGTTCCACCACTCCACCACCACCACCAGACTTCTATGCCTCCAGAATTCAGTAGAAAATGGGGAACTGAAGTGTCTTAACACCAGATTGGCAGGTTCCCTCTGCCTACGCTGTTACGCGCGGGATATAGCGTTAAGTTAAAAATAATACATAATTTCATTGTGGAGGTCATACTGACGCGATACGAATGTCATGAAATGAAATGTCGTGAATGTGGGGTAAAGCCCCCAGGTTCCCTCTGCCCACCCTTCTATGTGCATGGACATCGTGAACATAAAAAACTCCAAACAAATTTCTCCCTAAGCAATATATTATTTAATTTTAATATTAGTATTTGGTGTTTGTAAAATTTATACTCTATAAATTTATATCTATTTGACTCGAAAACAGTTTTATTTCAATAAATATATAATACAGTTAATATTATACTCATAGACTAAAATAATATTTATCATTTGGATAGTTTGTTTATATTATAAGGGGCTAGAGAGCTTTAGTATAGAACAGGATTATAACACCTTATGTTGATTAATTATATAGGCTTACCCAGATAATTATGGCATTATATGTTAACCTAATTACATAGTTCTAGTGACAATAGAGCGTCACCTGCAACTTATTGTTCTGCTTTGAGAAGTAATGGGTAAACTTACCTATTTATTCTCGTTTTGAAATTAATATATTAAGTACTCTAGGTTATATATTTTTATTTAGTTTTTAGCTTCAGCTTTAGATGGACAGAGGGAACCTAATGTTAAGAAAAACCTTTCCCCATACAGCGGGAAACAAAAAAAAGTGATTGACGTAAAATAGTAGAAATATTTAAAACATCATCTAAGCATCTATAAATACTATGTATACCTATACATATATATAAATAATATTTATATAATAAATTTAAGTAATTTAAATGGGCATATAGTTATTTATAAAATACTAAATACAAAGAAACGATTTTTTTTTGTTTTTCTGTCTGTATATCCTAATATGAAATAATTAATTTATTTTCTTCTTTTTTATGAGCAAAAACAATTTAAATTCCAGAAGTTTTAAGTAACAAATTTGTATATAACACTATTGATAACCATACTTAAATAACCAACCAATTTTTCCTAAGTACACTTTAATTAAATAAGTAAATAAATAATAGTATCGTTCAGGCGTACGAAATGTGCGCGCCGGGAGTAGTAAATAAGATATGAAAAAATATTGTCAATCCCACATCTGCAAAAAATAAATACTTAAAATAAATTTTCATAAAACCCATTGTATTTCTTTTATTTTAGGCAAATGGACGATTTCTCGTAGCTAGAGCAAGCAATAATTTTCTATAAATTGGCCATCGTTGCGCAGGGGCAAGATGGCCCCTAAACCTGTGGAAGGGCTGTAACGCGACCGATTCGATTCTCACTCAGGGAACAGTTATAAGTACAAAAAAGGCACGGACACCAGAAGTCTATGACTCATAACAACTCAATAAAAAAAGACGTTTTTGCTGAGAAAATCTTACTAATTCCATTCCTGGTGATAGTGATGATGACGATTTAGATTCCGAAATCGATATAATGGATACACTTAATGTAAAGTTTTTCTATGCTACAATGAAAAAAGGAAACTGATTGTTTGTCTATTATATTCCATTTATAATATTCCATAACTTTAATATTATTCGTTTTACTACATACAATACTAAATATGTTTGCAATGGTTATTGTCTTAATGCATACGAGCCCGTACATGGTTTCGTATAAAAAAAAACTTTTTCATTATTTTTCTTGTAATACATCTTATTGATAATAAACTACTTTTAATAGTAATAGTAGAGTTATTCACGAGATATATATTGTGTTGGACTGTTATTTGTTATTTGATACTGGTGCTCACTGGATTACATAGGCCTTAGAGTGTATTTTCTTATAAGTATCTACTTGTAACTACCGCATGTGAGTATGCAATATCCATGTATGTGCACCAATATAACTACCTATTGTATGAACTGGTTTAAGCGTATCTACAGTTTTTATTATATTTTTTAACAGACTTCTATAAAAAGGCAAGCTAATGGTAATAATTTACATCAAATTACTAAGCTTGTTTGCGTTACTTGGCACCGACTCCAAAATTATAAAATACCTATTAAATTATTTATGTTTAACTAAATCAAAATGTGTATTACTTTATGTTAAGTAAATTGTGTTTTTATTTTTTAATTTACTGTATGAAGACGCTTTTTTTGTTAAAGCATATTTTATTTTAGCTTCACGCTGTATCCCGCACATAGCAGTGCAGTCAGAGGGAATCTAGTTTAAAACATTCCGTTTTCCATTAAGACACTTCCGTTTTCCACATTCCGCCGAATTCTTCAGGCGTAGTGTTCGTCAGAGCTTTGCCTCGTTACCAGAACGAGGAAATGAAATTACAAAATATTAAATTGCCCTGATGAGAGTCGAACCCACAACTGTCGCGCTTACAGTTGCACACTTGTGCGCCACTTGCGCCACGCCGGCCCCCAATCTTAACCCTAACCTATCGAATATTCTAGAAGATATCTTATATTTCTTACGATTTAAGTAAACAAATAGTCAATACTATCTATGACACTAAGAATTCAAACGTCAATTTACATGAACGCGTTTTGTAAAAGAGCTAAAGTTTACATAAATATTTCCCTTGCGTCAGTAAACAAGTCAGTAGATGTTGTTATTACGCTGTAAACATAATCAGAATTTAATTTTTGTTTTTCAACCTAAAAACAATCCTACTTTTTTAGCTTTACGCTATATCGCTCAGGAAACGGAGGGAAACTACAATTAAAACATTCCATTCCTCACTTTCGCCTAATTTTTGATACATTGTGTGTTGAGTGAAGGACCTCAACTTGAACTCTTGAACTCAACTACTGAACAACGAATTAAGGGGAAGTGTAGATTTTTTAAATAACATAAACCGTGGAAAATAATTGCCGCCTTGAAGTCAAAGTTGGTCTGAAGGCGAATATTCTGTTACTTAAAACTAACTACGAGTAAAAACAAATATATTATAGTAAAATATTAAAATATATTTTAGCAAAATGAGATACCATATGCCATAAGTTATTAATATAAATATTGTACCTAATGAGTCACAGTAGAAAACATGTTAAAATTATAATAATTTAATGATTAATGATATAATAGTACAAATCACAAAGTTCAAGCCCGTGTTAGTGTCATCACCTTTAAACATTGATAAAATGATAATGTCATTTGGAGCAACTGACGAAGTTAACAAATGATTTTCACGTGATTGGAAATTTTTCCATGCTCAGTTAATATCTACCCCACTAAAATATAATATATTCGTACCTGCATAAACGTAAAAATAGGAGCCTATTGCATATTCAAAATAATATACGTGTTTGTAGATATACTCCTTATACCTCTTTTTTAGCTTCACTCTTTATTCTGCACGAAGCAGGGTAGGCAGAGGGAACCTAGGAACCTAGTATAGTAAGATAGTCCAATTAAAAACATGCTTTCCCCATTTTCCGCCGAATTCTAGTTCATATTAAGTCATAGAACTCATCCCCGCGATTACCCTCGTTACCACAGCAACTTGAATAAAACTTTGAGAAAAATTTACAGCAAAAATAAAAAATGAAGCAAGAATCTCAATTTAGCTTTATTATGAAAATAAGTTTCTTAACTTAAACTTTTGCTTGACAAGCTGTTGCGTCACATTACATATTTCCATTATATCCTAAAAATAAATGATACTTGTCTGTTAAGAAAAATATTAAACTATAGGTATCGCTATCCGTGAAAAATATTTTAAAAATAAAAGATATAAGTATTAATGCGTAAATCTAGTTGCGACCTTAGAATTCTTATAATGTTATTATTTAAAGTTTGACATTTATAACATACTTGAAATTGCGAATTTAAATCCAGATAGAACGATATACATTTCAAAAGTTGTGTCAAATAATATTTTTATTTTTTTATTAACAAAAAACATAAATTCAACTTTATTTTATTTATAAACTTTTTCGTTATATTTTATGAAAAATAATCCTTGACTTTAACTAGCCCCCGATGAAAACAGGAATTAAATGTATATATTATAATAGCGGACGCGCGCAGCTTCGCTTGCGTAATTAGGGGCGAATTCTAATAAACCACGAAACATGTGTTCAATGAAATATTTTTAAGAGTCTAAATTTCAAATTTTATAAAAATCGGTGGCGATTTAAAGATTTTTCCATACAAACTTTCAACCCCTTATTTGCACCCTTAGGGGAAGAATTCTAGAAAACCATGAAACACGTATTCAATTAAATACTTTTAAAAATCTAAATTTCAAATTTTATAAAAATCTATGCCAATTTAATTTTTTTTCCATACAAACTTTCAACCCCTTTTTCACCCCTTTAGGGTTAATATGTTTCAAAATCCCTTCTTAGTGGATGTCCAGATTATGAAAGTAAACATCTGTCCAAATATTACGTTTCTACGCACAGCGGTTACGGCTGTGCGTGCGTCTTACCTCAGTCAGTGAGGACAAGTCCTTTTATATATATAGATTAGAGATAACAAAACTTGCAAAATAATAATATGCTTTGTATTCCAGTTGGGTAGCGAAGTGACTAGTCACTGCGTTTGAAAAGCAGAAAAAATGACATAAAAGTATTTCAAGATTATATATTAAATTTTGCGACTGTGCAAACGTTACAAGGGGTACGGATGTAGGCTATTACGCAATTGATGCTTACAGAATAGCCGCGCCATCTCCAATTGATCCATTCGAATACATTACATGCTTCTTGGAATATACTCGAATATTTTTTATTAATGAAGTATCCAATACATATTTGACCCCTTATACAACGGTAAGCAGAGGGAACCCGGGAACCTAGTATAAAGATACCCCGTGCTCATTAAGCCACTTCCGTTCCCCACTTTCCGCCAAATTCTGGAGAAATTGCGTGTGAAGAGGCGGAAGTGGTCCTTTAAATGAAACGCATCCGAAGTTTTCAAAAGAAGTGTGTGTTAAATTATTGATAAATTTAGGTAATTTTTCATATTGAATAACAAAGCCAAAACTAAGTGCTTTTATCCTACTTCTGTAAAATTTGAGTGAAAACTTAAATATATATATTTTAGGGGAAGTTATAGATAACACGAAAATGACATACTCGTATATACACTTTAATTTTGTAAGAAGATACATTCTGACTTTAATAAACCAAATTCAACACTCGATTTCCGGCTTCGGTCCTGTTTAAAAACTACTTCCGTTAAATCCCTGGTATAGGACTTAATAATATACTAAATGGGCATAATTCTTAATAACCAACTGCCTAGTTCTTAAAAATCGGTTAAGTGCGAGCCGAAATCGAGCGGAATTGTTTCTAATAAAAATCCTACACAAAAACTTCAAACACTAAGAAGAATTATGTATTTGGTAATTAATGATAATTATCGCTAATAAAACCTGCCACACACATTTCGCGCTGAGTTGTGCAAATGTTCGGTTGCCTCCACTACAAGTATACCTACATATGTACGAATTTAAAATTTATAATCTGTCCAAATTTTTTAAAAAAATATTTAAAATAATAAAAATAATATTAAATTAAAACGTAATACAGTGTATTTATTGATTTATCATATTTTCTTAATCGTATTTCATAAAAAAAAATAAAAATTGTCAAATAAATTCTTCAATATTAGTTTAACAAGCTTACAGCGATGCGTGAATAGTTGAGTGCCTATACACTTACTAGATATATAATCGGTATAAATAAAATTTTCTTTGCAGTGTACCGAGACATCTAAATCCGATCGCAAGCCGCTAAGTGCTAACTTATATAAACCACTTTGGTGAAATAAGTTACTGTGCGGTGCCTGGGAAAAAGGTGAGTGTAGTGTTTTTGCTTAATTTATAAATTGGAATAACTTCTCCTTTTACGTATTGAAAACTTTAAATATAAGCAATATGTTTACAAATTATTTTTTGTAATAATTTATTAATATTCATTTATTATTTAATTATTTAAATCTAACTAATAATTACTAAAGCTAAAATGTTAGAACGTTTATTTTATATCATAACACTTCCTTGTTTTTTTGTAAATACATTATAAAAACACGTGTTTTTTGTTTTATAATTACTTGCCAAATAGGTACCTGCATGATATTTTGTTATTTGTTTGATTAATGATAATATTTTGGTTGATTTTTAATTCTATTTTTTATAAATGTTTTTATAATTAATAAATGAAAAAGTAGTTTCTATGAATATATTCGTAAGTCCTGTTTGTTTATAACTAAACAACATACAAGTAATCGTTTCTTCTAAGGTGGAGGTGGACGGTTGACTATGGTTAGTCATATAATTTTAGTTTCTCATCATTTTATACATAAGCGTCTTAACAATAGGTTCTCATGTTCAATCTGCCTACTACGTGCGGGATAAAGCGTGAAACTAAAAGAAGTATGAGCATACAAAATAATGATATCATAATACGTATATAGCCTCTAAAGTCTAAACTTATAATCAGCTTTGTGGTGGATCCCGCATATAGCTGTTGTTCCACACTTTCTGCCTTATTTTTCAAGGCATGTTTGATCAAGGTTGATCTACCTTAAGCCTTAGCCTTTAGCTTTAGCCTTGGTGCTACAGCGAAGACATAAAAATATTAATAAATAATAATTCCCCCGAGCAAGGATCGAACCCACAATCACCCACCTCTGTGCCCCTGCGCCACTATGACCTCAGTCTCTAAACTGTCACCCATTATCAATTTGTGATGACTATAGATGGCACACCGCGATCACGCCACCGCGGTCAATAGAGTCAGAGAAACAAATGGTACCTACATATTATATAAATGACGATATTGTCAAAGCGACCTTTCTTCATACTGTAAATGTTATTAATTACTCTTTGAATATTAACAGCCTTGTTATTTGTTACGTTGAATATTTAATATGCTATACGTATTCAAATACGTCTAGTGTGAACTTTGTGAACTCAATTTTGTGTAAATTTTTGGTAAAAAATCGACGAATGGGAAGTGGATTTGGACGTTTTTATTTAGGTTCACACTGTAATCTACATATATCATGATAGGCAGAGGGAACCTGGGAACTGGGAATTAAAGGTGTTGTGTTGGTGTTTTTTTTTTCATAGTGTTTTGTAGTTATGACACAATATATTTCATTATAGAGTTAATATCGTAAGGATTTGTACCCGCTTTTACAGTTCACAAGAGCTGTCACTGCTACTATCCCAGTATATATCCATATTTTCAAACTTTCTGATTGTATTATTTTTATTAATATTACGTTATATATCGCTAAAAACAGAACCCTCCCTTTAAAGTCGGGTAAAAGATACAGTGGATGGTTAATCGCGGATAAAGTTGCAAAAATTACGTGTATTTTTTTTCTGTCACTTTTTTTGTCACTTCCATTTATCACCAGCAATTTTTTACAAACCAAAAAAGTTAAACATATTATTACTTATTTTTGTAACATAAACATATTTTTTATTCCTTTCACAAAAGATAAAAACAATTGTATATTTTTATTATTAAAAGTGTTAGTATATTTTGTACAATGAAATAAAATAATTTTTAAATGAGATATGCATAACATAAAAGAAAATGCACTGTGAAATTTTTAGTCCAGTCAAAAGAAAACATCGTCACTTAACAAAATTACGCAGTCGGCAAAGATAGTTTTAGTAGACGATTTTATGTTCTACAATTTGGTCTCAAAATTTGCACATATTTTTTTATTTTTATTTATTTATTTACCGTCCGTGAAAAAGAAACATAAAATACTCTTTGGACTTTGATTCGTAATATATTCAAGTAGGTACCTTCAGCTCTGTGCGAATGTATACTATTCCCGACTACTAAGGAAGGGTTATTAGGCCACTATTTTTAGGGTTCCGTAAAAGTAACTCTTATAAGATCACTCTGTTGTCCGTATCAAAACCCTTTATCTCAGGAACGCTTGGAGATATCGAGTTGTAATTCAAACCATAGACAAAAAACATATTTCTATATTTATTTAGAAAATTATGGTCGTTTATACTGCAAAAAACGAGTATTTCTATACTCTACTATATGAAGGGAATCAAAATTCATAGAGTACTTCCGGATGACCTAGAATTATGAAATTTGGCAGCTAGAATTTACAGGCACTACTATACATTATATATTTGTGGTTAAATCCTAAAAAATAACAGTTGTAAAGGGAGGCAAAATTTGGTATTAAAGCCGCTAGTTCAAGTGATGTATCAAAGGAAAGGGCTCTGGCTAAGCTAGAAAAAGCTTAGAAAAAGCTTGATGACTATTGATTTTAACTTTCAATATTAGATACTTTTTGTTGTGTATTTGTGTATAAATTCCTACTAATAAGTAGCATTAGAATTACAAATAGGTGATATTTTAACAGAAAATAAGTGAATGTTTTATGCAAGCAATTTAAAATTTATTGCTAAAATGATGATAGTCTTCATATTGACATGATAGAGATAAATAGTTGAAAATGATTGCAATTGCAATTTAAATTCTAGCCATCATACCTTTGCCACGTTTAACAGTTTAAAGTGACAATTTTGAAAAGTGAGGCTATTTAAATAATTTGACAGTTTAGTCTAACAATTCATTCATCAATGTTATAATGTTCATGACAAGTTCCTTACAGCATCACACTGTATCCCGCATGTAGCAGGGTAGGCAAATGGGGCCTAGTAATAACCACTCCACTACCCACTTTCCACTGAATTCTGGTGGCATTGCGTGTTGAGTGGCGAATACAAGGCTGTGGTACCAGAGCGAAGAAATGAAAATATTAAATATTTCATTTCCTCTAGTGGAAATCGAACCCACAGCCTTGGGCTACTGCGTTACGACTGACCTAAAAAGGACTGGACCAGTTCCTTAATTCTGAAATATTTATAACACGTCCTGTATGCAAACAAACAATAAAGATAAATTGTAATCACTCAAATGCGTTGTGATTAGTTTTATCTATTCCGGAATCTCTTTAATACCACTTTATTTATTAGTAGGTATATATTGAAAACGTTTATGATGAAATATTGTTACGAACGTTGTTTACTTAACGAATGGAAATAAATTAATTTAAAGGTAAAGGAAATACCATATATCAAAAGGTTATGTGATGTTATATGTGGTAATGACACCCTTAAAAAATGCTGAAATTATCTTTAAGAGTTTCATGATGAAGATTTTTATCTTAAAGAAGACCGACATTCTGGTCGGCCATTTGAGCTCAATGATGATGAATCCAAATTAATTGCGAAGCAGATTGTCTTGTATCATCACGGTTACAGAAAAGTTAAGGGTTTACATACAACCGTTGAGAAGCACTTAAAACGTGTCGAGTTCGTTAATGGGTCATAATCAGAAAAGTGGACATTTTCGAATTCGTAACGTAACTGATAAGTAACAACACCGATAAAGTTTGTTACGAAACTGATGTCACAACAAAATTAAAATATTATATGAATAAAACTATTGTTTTTTTTATTTAATGAGACACAAATTAAAATTTTCGAGATTCAATCGTTGAATTAACAGATTATAAATGTAAGAAAACATAACAAAGTGACAATACATTAAATTCCTGGTCGGTACGATATGGGTACCTTTAAAAAGCGCGTCTATCTCCACCTCAAATGCCGGCAACGCACCTGTAGCTCTTCTGGTGCTGCAAGGGGTCGTGGGCGGCGGTGATCACCATCAGGTGACCCTAACGCTCGTTTGCCTTGTCCTTTTACCATAAAAAAAAAATAATAATAATATTAACAATATAATAATGCTAGTTCGTAACGTAATAAACTTATATTTCTAATGATCACAAAGTTAATGATAAAATTAAATCCACTTTAAAATATATCAAAATTTGAGTCGTTATCACGGGAATTAAGTTTAATTCTTTGTAAGTGTTTATTCCGCATATCTTCATATTTCATAAGATTGGTCTGTTTAAGACGTTCTCTATATCTTTATTGTCTTCCAGCATTTGATATAGAAGCCATGACTTACTGAAAATAAAAAAATATGTATCAATAGGTATTTAATAATACTTCATGTTTATTGTTTAGATCTTTAAGAACGCCAGTACAGAACGTATTTGTCTTTAAATAAAAGCCTCACCCGCTTGAGCTACATATTTATTAATTCACTATCTTCGGAGAAAAAAATAGTAATTACAAAATCACAATTAATTTCAGGAAGAATAAAAAAATGTTTTTTACTAAATCGGTTAAGCCGTTTCTGAGATAAGCGTGCACAAACACATTAGACAAACAAGGAAACAGACAAAAACCTTAAAAATCATTATTTTTGGTCACTTTACGTTATCAAAAGTCACCAATTATTTTTTCATATGCCAGCAATTTATTTTTTATATAAATTATAAATAATTATAATATAATTTATAAATTAATATTACGCTAGCAAAATGCTTATGAAAATTAAGTCTCGTGTCACATCAATGCTGTCAAATAACCATTTCCTGAACATGGTTCGTAA
>HE671524.1:106386-122384 GCA_000313835.2 Heliconius melpomene melpomene
GGGGCCTAGTAATAACCACTCCACCTACCCCACTTTCCACTGAATTCTGGTGGCATTGCGTGTTGAGTGGCGAATACAAGGCTGTGGTACCAGAGCGAAGAAATGAAAATATTAAATATTTCATTTCCTCTAGTGGAAATCGAACCCACAGCCTTGGGCTACTGCGTTACGACTGACCTAAAAAGGACTGGACCAGTTCCTTAATTCTGAAATATTTATAACACGTCCTGTATGCAAACAAACAATAAAGATAAATTGTAATCACTCAAATGCGTTGTGATTAGTTTTATCTATTCCGGAATCTCTTTAATACCACTTTATTTATTAGTAGGTATATATTGAAAACGTTTATGATGAAATATTGTTACAAACGTTGTTTACTTAACGAATGGAAATAAATTAATTTGAAGGTAAAGGAAATACCATATATCCGCCAAAAGGTTATGTCATGTTATATGTGGTAATGAAACCCTTAAAAAATGCTGAAACTATCTTTAAGAGTTTCATGGTGGAGATTTTTTTCTTAAAGAAGGCCGACATTCTGGTCGGCCATTTGAGCTTAATGATGATGAATCCAAATTAATTGCGAAGCAGATTGTCTTGTCACTTCACGGTTACAGAAAAGTTAAGGGTTTACATACAACCGTTAAGAAGCACTTAAAACGTGTCGAGTTCGTTAATGGGTCATAATCAGAAAAGTGGACATTTTCGAATTCGTAACGTAACTGATAAGTAACAACACTGATAAAGTTTATTACGAAACTGATGTCATAAGGCATTATACACAACAAAATTAAAATATTATATGAATAAAACTATTGTTTTTTTTATTTAATGAGACACAAATTAAAATTTTAGAGATTCAATCGTTGAATTAACAGATTATAAATGTAAGAAAACATAACAAAGTGACAATATTAACAATATAATAATGCTAGTTCGTAACGTAATAAACTTATATTTCTAAAGATCACAAAGTTAATGATAAAATTAAATCCACTTTAAAATATATCAAAATTTGAGTCGTTATCACGGGAATTAAATTTAATTCTTTGTAAGTGTTTATTCCGCATATCTTCATATTTTATAAGATTGGTCTGTTTAAGACGTTCTCTATATCTTTATTGTCTTTCAGCATTTGATATAGGAGCCATGACGCTTACTGAAAATAAAAAAATATGTATCAATAGGTATTTAATAATACTTCATGCTTATTGTTTAGATCTTTAAGAACGCTAGTACAGAACGTATTTGTTTTTAAATAAAAGCCTCACCCGCTTGAGCTACATATTTTTTAATTCACTATCTTCATAGAAAAAAATAGTAATTACAAAATCACAACTAATTTCAGGAAGAATAAAAAAATGTTTTTTACTAAATCGGTTAAGCCGTTTCTGAGATAAGCGTGCACAAACACATTAGACAAACAAGGAAACAGACAAAAACCTTAAAAATCATTATTTTTGGTCACTTTACGTTATCAAAAGTCACCAATTATTTTTTCATATGCCAGCAATTTATTTTTTATATAAATTATAAATAATTATAATATAATTTATAAATTAATATTACGCTAGCAAAATGCTTATGAAAATTAAGTCTCGTGTCACATCAATGTTGTCAAGTAACCATTTCCTGAACATGGTTCGTAAAGTAATTATTATATTATCGATTCATAATTAATTTTACTACATCAACAGCTATGCAATATTATGGAAACAAGTGTAAACAAAAAATAAAAATTATTTCTTCGTTGTGTATAATTAAATTTACTATAATATGTTATTAATTTATTTATTTACTTCAAAAATACTAAATATAGCGGGTTTTTTAAAGAAATTATTATTTTTAGACCAAAATGCCTCCTCAAGATCAACAGACGGGATCGTGGGTGCTGTATGAAAAAGATTTAAATAAAAACGCCTCAACCTCTGTCCCTCCCACAGCTGAAAAACGAAAGTGGCAAATCGTATGGAGAAACGTAATACTATTCTTGTTACTTCACATCGGGGGAGTGTACGGCGCTTACTTGTTCTTAATGAAAGCCATGTGGGCCACCCGTATATTTGGTATGTTTTATCTTTTTAGAATACTTTATTTTTATATATGTTCATAACCAGTTAAAAAAAAATGCGGCGTTGAGTTCTGCCACTCAACACGCAATGCCTCCAGAATTCGGCAGAAAGTTGGGAACGGAGTGTCCTAACACTGGGTTCCCTCTGCCTACCCTGCTGTGTGCGGGATACAGCGTGAAGCTGATAACTAGTTTAGCTGGTGGAAATACAAAAATATCAGGAAATATAAAAGGTCGAGATTCGGGTTTTTAGATAAATAAAAAAAAATAAATAAAAAAAACTTATTTTTATAGTTAAATTATAATAGGTATGTCCAAATCCTAACAATTAACATCTGATAAAGGATCATAACGGTCCAGATAAATTATAAGAATGTCACTTTAGTAAAGGTTTCTATTTTTATTGATTAAGAATTATTTTTTTCTATTAAACTTTATTACGAAAAAATAATACAATTCTTATATTTTTATTACAGCGGTAGTACTCTACTTGTGTTCTGGTCTTGGCATCACTGCAGGCGCTCACAGATTATGGGCCCACAAATCGTACAAGGCAAAATTACCTCTCAGGATACTATTAACAATTTTCAATACCATTGCATTTCAGGTGAGTCAGTAAATAAAATATCTACGAAATAAGGTTCACATATCTCAATCGTTGATTATCCGGATATTACTTAGGAAACATTAAATTAAATAAGAAAATACATGTTTCTATGGAATATTTAAAATCTCTTGCAATAACACCATCGTTACATGCACAACCTTCGAAAAATTTAAAGACGTTAAGTAGTGTGATTTATAAGGTTATATCATCATCACTTTTTTGTTCGTCTTTGTGTTAGTCTATATTATCGTCTGTCAAGACTATTTTTCTCAAGATGGTGTGGGGATATCAAGCTATTATTATTTTTCAAAATGCAGAGAAAAATAAATTAAGACGACACTATTAATCATTTTTGACGTATAATTTTGTATAATAATATATAAAAAATATAGGAGCATAGCTCGAAGTTTGTGAACTTTAATATCTTTCCGTTGACCTATAATTCTGTAATTGATACGGAACTCTTGTTGGGTGGGTCCGACTCACATCTGCCTGTTTTTTTTATCTTCAACAATTATTTTGTCAAGTGATTATACACAGGTCAAAGTAATTAAAAACTTAGGTAGACACTGATAAGCCACTACACGTGAGTTATTCATGATAATCGCTTAATACATATACAATGAGTCATAAGAACTTTCTTTATAAACACATACAACTTTGATATATTTATAAACTAAGAGCGCGAGATTCTCTGCGAAATGTTTTCAAAGATGCAGGTATTATTACAGTTGCTTCCCAATTTATATACTATAACATTCTCTTTGTCCGACAAAATATACATTGTCATAATAAACATAGTGACAATCATATGATAGAAACGAGAAATAAAGATAAGCTAGTTACACCAAGTTTTCGCCTCCAGAAAGTTAATAAATCCTTTATGGGTCTGAGTATACGTGTATATAATAAAATTCCGCAGTGTATTCTTAGTTTGCCACTACAAAAATTTAAAATATCTGTAAAAAAAATTCTAACAAGTAAAGCGTATTACACTGTTCAAGAATATCTAGAGGATAAGCATGTATGGAATTAATGTCTATTGAATGTAATGCAGGATAGCTGCCAGCTAATGTAACAGATTGTACCATTGATTTTGAAAAGAGCAACTGTTGAGTTTCTTGCCGGCTCTTCTCAGCAGAACTGCCTTCCGAACCGGTGGTAGCTTTTTGTTCATATGTTCATTCGACGATTCAAAAGTGCTTATAATATTTGCCTATTTGAATAAAGAATATTTTGAATTTGAATTTGAATCTGAATATTACGAAATTAATGACATAAGTATATTTGTATTTTTTAATGGACTGTCTAAAAAAATACTAGATAAATAATTTTCCCCCCTTTCCGCCGAATTCTTGAGGAATTGCGTGTTGAGTGGCGGAAGTCAACACCGCGCTCTACATCGACACCAGAGCGAAGCAATGAAAATATGAAATATTTATCTTCGTATGAGAATCGAACTCGCAACCTGCTGCGCTTACAGTCACACACTTGTGCCCCTGCGCCACAACGGGCCGTTCTATTAGGCATATGCAGTGGATTTAAATTAATACAACTGAAATAACTCACACCACGTTCGTAACTTATTATCTACGGGTGATCGATAGGACAGTTCATAATATAAACAATCACCCAAAGATGCTTCCGGCCAATGTCAATGTGAAAGTCAATATAATTATCTCTGTTATTTATTTGTATAATTTTCCATAATACTTTATGATAGCCTTTAACTTTTAAAGTGATGTCGTACCATATTCTTGTATAATATCAAAGAAAAAGCAAATTTGAAATACACTGTGGATATTTTGTATAAAGACCGATTACAAATCATTTAGATAATTATATATTTTTAAAATATTTACCTTAGAAATTAATATATATTTTGAGTGGACTGGTAACGCGAAAGATTGTGGATTCGATTCCCGCTCGCGGATATGAAGTATTTAATAATTTCATTTTCTTGCTCTAGTACGGAGGCAAAGCGTGGCTTGGAATTCCGCCATTCAACACGCAATAAAGGGAAGTGGGAAAGGGAAGTATCTTAACGGGAACGAAGTGTCTTAACACTAGGTTTCCACGTTCCCTCTGCCTACCGTGGTATGTGCAGAATAAATACAACACATATTTTTTTTATTAGGATTCTGTGTTGGATTGGGCACGTGATCATCGCATGCACCACAAATATTCGGAAACAGACGCTGACCCTCATAACGCAACACGGGGGTTCTTCTTTTCACACGTTGGATGGCTACTCGTCAGGAAGCATCCTGAAATCAAATCAAAAGGCCACACCATTGATATGAATGATCTATGGTCTGATCCAATTCTTCGTTTTCAAAAAAAGTTAGTAACTTTATAAATCAATATCTAAATATACTTATTCCAAACGTCAAAAAAACGTGAAGCAGTCTGCCTGTATCCTAATGATTATAATGGGCTTGATTTCCCCCTAGTGGAATGACTAATTATATTGAAATTATCCTACTTTTCCGTTATGGTAAGGCAAAGCACGCCGTTGGAGTCTGATCGCACGACATCTCTCGAAATTAGAGAGGAACAGAAGAAAAAGTGCGTTCGCCTTATTTTGCTTTATAACATTGTACACTTCGTTTCAAATTATTTAAATTTGATATATATTAAAAGAAAAAAAATGATCAGAATAGTGAAATACATGTTATAAAGTGTTATTATTAATAGATAATATCATTAGACATAATAAGCGAAATGGAAACATTTGTTTTTAGGTACTATATGCTCTTGATGCCAGTGGCTTGCTTCATTCTGCCATCATATATTCCCACCCTGTGGGGAGAATCGTTATGGAACGGATATTTTGTAGCGGCCATTTTCCGCTACGTGTACGTACTAAATGCTACATGGCTAGTGAACTCTGCAGCACATAAGTGGGGTAGCAAGCCCTACGATAAGAACATCAACCCTGTCGAAACGAAACCCGTCTCGCTAGTGGTTCTCGGTGAAGGTTTCCACAATTACCACCATACATTTCCTTGGGATTACAAAACGGCTGAATTAGGAGATTATTCATTTAATTTTTCTAAACTATTTATTGATGGTATGTCTAGCATTGGCTGGGCTTACGATCTTAAAACTGTATCCCGCGAGGTCATCGAAAAGAGGATAAAGAGGACAGGCGACGGTTCTCATCAAGAGTTCGGCTACGAGGACTTATCCTCGTCATCAGAAGATAAATTTAACAAAGAATAGATTTTTAAATTTGTGTCTCGTTGAAATTTTGAGTGGGTATTTACTATTTATTATTTAAAAAATCGGCAGTTTTTGTTAGATTTGATCGACTGTAAAGGATTTGTGATAATAATAATATTTATTTTTAGGATAATCGTAATGATTACTTATATTTATTTTAATTACGTAGAATTAGAAGACTTAGTAGAATGTTATGAATAAAAACAATATTAGGAAGAGAGTTGTTTTTTTAAATATACACATATATTTTACTCGTTAACTGTGTTTGTCCAATAACATACATGCCCATATTACAAACAACTACAGTACATTGTAATTTCAATTAGGGGTGACTGCGGCCTTGCTATGGTTGCTACCAATTTGTCATATCAAGAGCTTGCTTAGATAGTCAATTACTTATATATACAGCGTGTTTAAAAATGTTATCAATAAAGCCACGATATGTACCTACTAGTTAATAATCTAGGTTATTAGTACATAATAATCTAATCGACGCTGGATTTAGTTTGGTAATTATCTGTACTTATAAAATTATTATTTTAAATTTCTGCTTTGGCTTAAACATTCAATGCTTATATATATTTAAATATATATGTATACAGCTAAGTTCTTATAGAAAATTATCATAAATTATTTTAATAATTTGCCTTGAATGCACGCAACACGCAATGCCTCGGTGGAAAGTGGGGAATGGCGTATCTTAACACTAGGTTCTCTGACTACTCTGCTATACATATGTGGGATATACAGTGACGCTGACAAAAAAAAGAAAAAGTTCATAGAAATATAGAAAATGAAAATAAAACTTTTAACCGCCTGTATCACATACGTATGGCTTCCACAAAAAGCTTCCAAGCATTGGCAGTGTTGTGGTTACGCTCGACAGTATCGCTAGATGCTTAAGGAGACAATAAAGAGAAAACTGTAACATGTTGGCATTTAATAACGATTCCTTTTTGCCAAATGATACGTACTCCTCATACGGTATAGGACTTTCCTTCTATGACGACAAAAGTACTTATATAGAAAGTGCCCTGATAAAAATAATTCTTACCACATTTCTCGGTACATCGATGGTGATAAGTTTGATCGGCAACGTGTGCACATGTGCGGTAATAGCTCGGGACAAGACCATGAGGACACCCACTAACTGTTACCTCCTGAACTTGGCTATCACAGATGTTATGACTGCATTGTTTGTTCCTATTGAAATATATATAATTTGGGTACCAGATTTCTATCCATTAGGAGAGGAAGGATGTCGTATACACTTTTTGTTATGGGACCTCCTGAGCAATTGTGGTGTTCTCACAATATTAGCTTTCACTATAGAACGCTATCTGGTAATATCAAAACCATTTCTGAGACAACAGCTCGCTTTAAACTCGCGAGTCTTCAAAATAGTAACATTGAATTGGATAATATCATGTATTTTTTCGTTTCCTAGTATTTTCTACGTTTATTTTGTGGAGAGAAAACAGAATGTTTACTGTTTTCTTACTGTACCAGATAAAGATAAAAATTATTGGATCGCGATAGAGTTATTCGTGTTTTTCTTTTTCCCCGTAACTGTTATATTTGTTTTATATATTCTAATTGCACTTAAATTGAAATCAACAAAATCAAAATCAGGACCTATTCCAGTGTACGGTAAACAAAATAGAAATAAAGCAGTTAAGATGTTAGGTTAGTATGACATTATTATTTATTTAAACAATATACGAGTATGGAGCATACCATTTAAGTGACATATGCTAAGTAGACTATAACGCTGTATCCCGCACATATCGGGGTACGCAGAAGGAACCTGGGAACCTAGTGTTAAGACACTCTGATCCTATTAAAACACTTCCGTTCTCCACTTTTCGCCGTATTGTGGAAGCATTGCGTGCTGAGTGGTAAAACTCAACGCCACGCTTTGCCTCTTCACCAGAGTGAAGAAATGTAAGTATTAAACATTTCATTCCCGTGTGTAGGAATCGAACCCACAGACTATCACGTTTATAGTCGCACTTTTACAATTTTGGCTATTTCTGTGTGTATTTAGTGATTCCTACTTTCAGCGGCCGTAGCTGCATCGTTTTTTATTTGTTGGTCACCGTACTCTGTTTTACGACTAATGATTTTAATTCCGAAGCTGAAGTATGAAGATTATTATAATGTAAGTATTCCTAAAATTCAAAATTCACAGCAATTCAAAATATATCAATGACAGATTCCGTTTCAAAAATAAAAATAATAGAGTTAAAAAAAATAAATAAATGTAGGTGTCTAATTTACTAAGTCCAGGCGCAACGTCGGCGGTTAACCATCACGAGAAGCTCGAGAGCGGGTTTCCTCGCTGTTACTCAGATTGAGCACTTCCACCCTTTTGAGCATATAGCTCTTGCTCTCCACTCTGCCGGCCAGTAGAGGCGAGCCAGCCAGGGGGGGGGGATAGACTACCTTACGGGTTTATTATTATTATTTGGTTAAGCTAAACACTAAGTTAATTCCGATTTAAAAAAATAACACTATTTTATTTTTAAGAACAATAATCAATAATATGTTTTATGTTAATTGAAATGCCTCATGCAAAACACACATTCTCTTTGACAAGGCGCTGCACTGTAAAAAAATAAGGAAATAAGTGGAATATTATTGTTTTTTAATGCAAGAGAAAAAATAATACCAAGAACAGGCATTGTAAATACTAATATTAGCATAAAAGATTCTATATTAGATACAATAGCATTTTTTTTCTAGATTTACAGCAACTAATAACCTATAACGAGCGTAATGTATTAGTGTGTGTATTTTTTTATATAATAAAGCATCTTTTTTAGCTTCACGCTGAATCCCGTGCGTTCTATGGTAAACAGAGAGAACCTGGGAACTTAGTGTTAAGACACTCTACTCCCCATTAAAACACTTCAAATTCTGGTGGCACTGACTATCTAAAATCAAAGTGGAATTAATTTTATATCCATAATTTGTTACAGTTGTGGCGAGCTTTCATATATTTAAGTTCCATCAATATCTACATGTCAACAGCAGTTAATCCTATACTGTACAGTCTCATGTCTCGAAAATTTCGCCATGCTTTTAGAGTAAGTAAACGTATAAGTAATATACGAAAAATGTAATTAAATATGTTTTAGTAATATTCAGATTGTATTTGTATTATTTTCCTATTAAATTTATTCTTTGAGCCCGAAGCGGGACTCTTACAGGATCACTTTTGGAATCATTGCACAAAAATATCGTAAAATTATTTTTAGTTAAATTCAAACTACTCTTTAATCAAATAGACTTAATTTAATTTTGTAGTAATTTTGATTCGCAGCTAAGCTGCAATAATCCTCGTTGTATACGAGCATGTTCCGCGAAGCGTTTCATCAATGTTTCATAATGTCAACTGGCAATGATTCATTATACAAATATTGAAATCGTGTGAATTATTATTGAGACAGTCGTCCTGCCGCAGGCACAAACGCGACGGTAATAAGTTCAATTCCTACTCGGGGGAATGAATTATTTAACTGTTTAATATTTTTATTTTCTCGCTCTGATACCAGGTCAAAGCGCGGCGTTGGGTTCCGCCACTCAACACGTATGCCTTAAGAATTTGGTGGTAAGTGGGAAACGGAGTGAACACTAGGTGCCCACTGCTAATTGCGGAATACAGCGTGAAGCTAAAAAATATTACCATTTCTATTGTTCCAGGATTTTCTTAAAGGAAGAAAAGCATCAAATCAATTAAGAACAAATGGAAGTTCTACCCAAAGCCCTTCCGATAAACACAGAAGACTAAATGTGAATGACATTCCTTTATATAGCTTATAAGTATTTTTTAATTAAATTTACAGGCAATTTCTGAACCTAATAATTTATACAAAAAGAAATTACAAGAAAGTATATTTAAATATTAATTTAGTTATCATCTGAATTATATGACAAGCACGTTAGAAACATATAGGAGATTAAATTATATAAAAATAGCCTGACTTAGCAATAGAAAAAAAATGTAAGTTAAGGGCCCCCGTAGACTGTAGATTTTCTATCTCTAATATCTATTATAAGTTATAAGTATTGCCTAACTTCTACTTGCGCACACGACGATCGTCGGTCGATAGTTCAGTTCGCTCCAACCTTTTTTAACCTCACAGTCATGACATATATGCAATCTTGAAAAAAAAACACGTTTGCATAGCTTTATTTTTTTAGGAATTATTATGCCGACAATATTATTAGAATTAAAATGTGAAAACTCAATTTTCTCAATTAGATTTATTTTTGATTGTAACAAGTAATTTTTGAATTTTTTGGTTTGTTAAATATCCTGTAGTAACCGGATTTCACTGACAATTTCATTAAATTATTAAGTTAGCTCTTACAATGAATGTTAAAAAAATAGAGTCGGAGGTATTCACTTTTTACCGCATATTTTTCATGTTATACGTTTAAACAATGTACCTATACAAAATCGACGTGTTTTCTTCTGAAGAATGGTGGTGACGTTATAAATTATTTATAGTTATAAAAAAATAACTGTTTGAGCCTATTCTTATGAGCTAAAACCCGTTTAATTTGCTGTAATTATCTGAAGAATTGAGCATCCAGTAGAAGGTCCACTCAAGATAAGCACGTCTTAAAAATATCATATAATTGTATATTTATCATTAAATTACGACAAAACATTAATATGCGTCTTTATTTCTACAAATAATTTACATTTATTTTATGTTTTATAGTAAGGGTATTGTGGTGACAGGTCCCGGCCTGAAGTGATTGAGCGTGGACATTTCAGCTTTCTATAATCCTATAATTCTATCAAATAGAACATATATCATAGTCTATAACGTTTGTTGATCTCTTTTAATCGACTTCAAAAAGGAGTAAAGGTTAAGTAAGGTTTTCAATTTGGTTGGTATATTTTTTTCCTATTACAATAAAAAAATCATATCAAAATAAAAATATAGAACAAAAAAGTTTGCATAGTCCAAGTCTCTCTCAAAAAACTAAAAAAAAATGCTAAACCTATTCGTATGTATTCTCATAGGTATCTGTTATTCAAAACTGGTAACATAGTAGTAAATAAACAAGTTAGTAGAAGAAATAATGGAAACATAAGAACGTGACCAAATAGTTCCGACATACGAATCCTTTTTATTCTTATTTGATCAACAAACAATTAATAACATTAGCAAACGCTCTTAATAGGAGTATTAGCAAATAAATCTAAGATATTGTTTAAATACATATAGAATTGGTATTTATAAGCTTCAGGACATTTACTGCTACTTTTTTTCTGTAACATTCAAAAGAATGCAATAGGATGGATATTTTGAGGGTTTTGTACCTACCTTCCGGAAAAAACGAAACACTAGGATCTTTTGTTGTCCGTCTCTCCGGCTGTCAAGAGCATTTATCTCGAGATCGCGTGGATCTCTCTGTAATTAATATTAAATATTTAAATAACTCAAGTATAGTATAATAAGTTAACTCAAAAGATATAAGCATTTATGCATCGTTTTTTAATTTTAAATGAATGTTTAAATTGTTTTTATCGTTGTACGTCCGCTTATTTTATTTTTTATTATCTTGTTTGTCAGAGTTAAGGAAAAGCTATAATAAAAGTGCGTGAGTTTGTTATTGTGGAGTATATTTGAAACACTCAGACGGTACAAAATTGCGTTAAGCTTGTAATAGAGGTTTATTTACCAGACAGTGGAGTGTGGATCCAAGGCTCCAAGTGGATTTTTTTCATATTAGGATAAAAAATAAAGAACATATAGTACTTTTCGACATCGAATCTCAGCATTACTGCCAGAAAGAAAGCACTAAAATTTGATGTGTGATGTGAATTAAATAAATAACGTTATTTAAACAATTTAAATTTAAAATCACAGCTACATTTTTACACCACAGTTGTGATTAAACTGCTGTTAATATTATTAAAAACACATTTCCGAATTGCAGAATGATAATATGTTTTAATTATAGCAATAATCCCAAAGCCTTTCTGGAATTCGACATTAAATTTATTAAAACGGATTTAAACAATACATTACAATCGAATAAATGTTTAAAAATGTTTTTTGCTTAACGTTACTTTAAGTTTATTTTAATAATTAATTAACAAAAGCTTAAATTGTAACATAAAATCTCATTAAATATATTTTTTATATTTTTTTATCCCGCATACAACAGGGTACGTAGAGGGAACTTAGTGCACTCTCCGTTCCCTATTTTCCGCTGAATGTTCGAGACGTATTAAGGAGCAGCATATTACCTTTACCAGAGCAAAATATTAAAAATTCATTCTGTTGAGTGAGAATCGAACCCAAAACCGTTACGTTTACAGTGACACGCTGTGCCACTTCGGCTTAAAATTTGTAGGTCCATGAAATATGTAGGTTCTTAATTAGAATTCAGAAACTGTAGGCATGGCTTAGTGCTCAGTAATCTTCCTAGATACTAGGCGAGAATTGTCTTAGTTCAGCAATAAACGCTTAAAAGTTAAAACTCTCACGTATGAACGTACATCCTAACTCTTATGTAATACAGTTAAATAAACATTAACAACAAGAACCACTTTAACGGCTCTTTCTACATAGAACGGTAGTTAGAGGTTAGAGTTAGAGTGGTGAAACACTTTTTTCCCCTCTTTCCGTTCAATTTTCGAGAAATCGCGTGTTGAGAGACGGAACTCAACGCCTCGTGTTTTGGAGAAAAGTAGAGCAATGATAAGTTAATAATCATTCCCCCGAGTAGGGATGAAATCCCCATCCTCATTCTTGGTATTTAAGAATATTTTCATTTCTTCGTTCTGGCATCAAGGGGTAAACCCGGTCCACCACGCTATGCCTCCAGAATTCAGCGGAAAGTTGGGAGCAGAGTGTCTTCACGAGGTTCCCGCTGCCTACCCTGCTGTGTGCAGGATTTGCGGGAAGCTGATTTGATTTGATTCTTATTATAGTTGCAAGTTAGTGTAGGTAACACAATTTATTCATACATAAAAAGCTTCATACCTCATAAAATCTATACAATAAAAGTTTCTAAATTTAAAACATTTTTTGGGTAAATTTTTTTACATAAATGCAAGAATGAAAGTAACTGGAAAAATAAAACAAAAGCCACGCAGTGGAAAAAGTAAATATTGGCACACAGCCAAATTGTATTCCTAGGTTTATCTAAGTAATGTAGGTTGTTCCTCTCTATTACCCCCAGCCTTATATTGAACAGTGTCTGCATACTAACCACGTAATCATACTATAATAGCATTGTTAATACATTTATACTGTATCGAATACGCATCCCATAACCATTTATGTCATATAAATGTCCACTTACGTATTTGTAATCTTGTAAATTTACGCTTTATCTATGAGGCTAGTTGGGGGGCAGGGACATAAGCGTACGACTGTAAACGCCACAGGTTCGATTTCCACTCAAGATAATTAAATATTTAATAGTTTCATTTTCTCGCTCTGGTAACAAGGCAAAGGGCGGCGATGAGATTAGCCATTCAACACGAATTGCTTCCAGGATTCGGAAAGTGGGAAATGGAAGTGTTTTAATGGGAATAAAGTGTGTTAACACTAGATTCCGCGGTGCCCTCTACCTACACTGCTCTGTGCGGGATTAGAGTAGATGTGGGGTATTTAGAGTCAACGGCTTAAATACTTAGGTATAACTTGTATGGTGTACAGTTGTTCCCTTCAACTCGGAAGAAAACTTCTATATTAATTATAAAGTTTATAATTAAACTGACTAACTAACGTGAAATCTAACATTCCAATATTTCTGCTATATCCATACAGAGTAAGAGTTATATATTAAGTTGACGTTTTTTTATAGAAAACATATTTGAAATAAAGAATACGATTTTTTCGAACGGACGAAACTGCTGAAGACCTGGAATAGTCTTAACAGCATCACAGGGCGGGGGCGATTAGCTTGACTCTTAAGTTACGGCATAAATCATGCAAAATATTGTAAAAACTGGCGAAAATGTTTCTTGTCGTGCATTGTAGTAACTTGTAGTAGTTCATCAAAAATAAAATACATTACACATACACATGCATTCTTTCATACAAAAATAGCTCGAGGTAATTAATATGTTTGCGAAGACGAGATCAGCGAAGCGCAAGGTTGGACTATCTATGTTTCATCGTTTTTTTGAATCCCATTACTTGAGTTAAAATTATATTACATAAACAAAATTTGGTGGATATAATGGAAATATTAGATTAAATAAATTAATATCCAATTATTATAGTTTACATTATTGATAAGAAAAAAAAATCGTATATACAGGGTGGAAGAGGCAACGCTTCTTTTATTGAAACTGCATATAGAGTAATATATTTCAAACCCACACCTAAAAAATTAAACAAGGTACCTCAACAGTTTGGACGTTTTATTTTAAAACGATAATTTTATTATTTATTTTGTTTGAAAAAATAACTTTTTCATTTTTGGGAATTATTTTTTTTCCGAATTATATTAGGCTTTTATAGAGTAGTTAAAACTGTGGTTTCATTTAAAGTGGTGCTGACAATTCCACCCTGTATAAGCTTATAAGTAGGGGTGGAAGTTTGTATGAGACGCTAATTTTGATCCGAAAAATGATATAGATGGTAGATATACTTGCTGTAATATAATAAGGATACAGTGTAGGGGAGAGCGGGGCTACAAGTTCTGGTTTTTAATTAACCTCAAATATTATTACAAATACTTGATTTCATACTTATTGACCGTTTGGACGGTTTCCAAAGAAGCGCGGGTTTAAATCCCGCTACGTTCAATTTTTTATACGTTTCCTCATTAAGAATTTTTCTTTCCTGAGTGTCCTAACACTTTAAAAATGTTAAACTTATTTTTTAGCAAAAAAGAAAAACCGACCTCAAACAATGAACTAAAAAGTAAAAAATAATTTTGCATTGAAGAAAACGTACTTTGATTTTGTTAAACCAAAATAATTAAAAAAGAATCTATAAATTTGAAGTAACGATACCAGAGCGAAGAAATGATTAAATATTTCACCTCCAGAGTGGGAATCGAACACACAACCGTCGCTCTTGCAGTCGCACGCCTATGCGTTACAAAAGCCTCAGTCGGCCTTCACAATTATAATAACAATAATTCAGGATATGGAGGTAATTATTTTAATTCTGCAAGTTTCTGTTGCTTTACATGTAAATATTTCATACTTTTTTTTTTATTATATCTATTTTGTACTAGATTTATTATTTACCTGTATTTTTATAGCGATCAATGTACCTAATTAGCATTTTTATTTTTTTCAAGGATTTACTAAGTGTCATTGGACTTCGCTCCACATCGTGTAAAATAAATTAAAAATATTACAGATATGTGGTCATGTCTATAAATACATATAATACTAGTAGTACTTAGTTTATGTTATAATATAAATAATAAATAATTGTTTACTTCAAAGAATACACAAAATAACAATACAAGGTTAATATTAAATATTTATATTAGTAGATGCAATTTTCAAATAGAGTTCAAATATCAGTTTCCAAATATAACGCCATAATAATTAAAATAAAAATTATTCATACAATTATTAGGTCAAATAATTTTCACGATAGCTCTTATAGTTTAAACGATAAATACAACCAGGGCCACTACTTCTATCTAATTATTATATTTTACTATTAACAAAAGTTTTTAAGATTTTACTTATTATAAAGTAACACATTCCGACTTTTCTACTTTCATATTCATGAATATTTAGCTCATGAATGTGGATGATACAAAAAGTATTAGGAAACAACGTTGGAATCCCGGCCTCAAGTAGTTCCACAATTTTGCATATAAAGTTGCTTTGTAAATAGCTAACACAACTGATACCGTATCAGTGAAGGAACTTCCTGTGCAAGCCTTATATTTATTTACCTTTTGCTAAACGTTACGTATGTTTAAAGTAAAGGACATTCAAGAAAAATAAGACGTCTTCAAGGGGCACTTAAAAAAACTGTAGATTCTATGTTGAAATTTTGAAGTATATCACAATCTTTTAACTCACAATCACAATCTTTTAATACATTCTTTTAACGTAATAAAGCTATTTAGTAGTGT
>HE671525.1:0-21096 GCA_000313835.2 Heliconius melpomene melpomene
CAGTAATAAGGTAAGCACTAGTAAGGCCGACGAGTTTTAGGTTTTTTTTATTACTTTTGATTAATTTCTTCCCAAGTATACATTATGCAATATTTCAGAAGTCCTAATTTCAACAAGCGGTCACGACACTACAGTCGTACTGTACTTTAATATTTGTAAAAAACGAAGTTGCCTTCTTCTCTAGGTGTATCGATTATTACTAAATTTGTGGAGGAAGATACGAGGAGAGGTCTCGTAATATCTAGCATAGCTCTTAGCCCAAATTAGTAAAGATTAAATCGATGAATTTAGTATTTTAATATGGCCTCTCATACTTAAACCATCACATGTACTTAAATAATCCTCGACCTTGCTACTGCCGCCATATCTATAATATTTTCTAAAAGAATATGCAAGTTAACTGTACCTAACCAACAAGACTACGCGCTGTGTCGAGTTCCGCCACCATGCAATCGTTTTTTAAGGAGCAGAGTAACTTATCCCTCTGAAGAGAAAACCTAAATATATTTTTTGTCTCGTTTCCAGGTTTCATCTCGTGTAAAGGCAGTGAGTTTCTCCGAGAGTGGGAACTATTTTGTGACGGTTGGATTTAGACATGTCAAGTTTTGGTATTTGGAATATTCGAGAAATGCTAAGGTAATTAATTATTTTTATTAAAAAGATAGTGTTGTAAGCTTATTATATTTAGAAAATTATATATAGCTTATATTTAGAAAATGTCTAAAAAAATTTAACGTAGTTAGACGATTAATGGTTAAGCGAAGTGATGTGATGAGTGATGAACGGAAGTGTCATAATCGGAACGGAATGTTTTAACACTACAATCACAGGTTCCCTCTGCCTACCCTCCAATGTGCGGGACTCAGCGTGAAGATAAAACGCAACAAAACGCTTCTTAAATCGGTAGAAACTAGTACTTAGTATTAATTATTGTTTACTTGAACTCACGACCCTCATATACTCTACATAAAATCTAGATACTCCCTGGGACATTTATTATCTTTACAGATACATAAGTGATATAATATCTATACAATCCACGTCATATTTAATTATTATTAACATTTGCTTGCATTTTGCTTATCGCCTTAAGATAACTATGCAGATGTGATGTTTTTTTAATATATTAGACAATTCTAAAGAATTACAGCCGTTTGTGCTAATCTCTGTCTAAATGATGGGTCATGAGTTTGAATTCCGCACAAGTAATCGAGGTCGTCGTTGTTAGGTTCGATTCTCTCTTTGGGGAATAAATTATTTTCATTTTCTGGCTATGGTAACAAGGCAAAGCGATGCGATTCTTGCTTAGATTTTAGTTTTAAAGATTTAAAGATTTTAGTTTTTATTTCTTTACAGTTTAAAGAACCAGTCCCTCTCATGGGTCGCTCAGCAATCCTCGGTGAACAGAAAGACAACGAGTTCTGCGACGTCGTATGCGGTAGGGGGGAGGCGGCGGACAGCACCTACGCGATAACTAGAGGGGGTTTGCTCTGCGAGTTCAACAGCCGGAGATTGCTGGACAAGTGGGTGGAGCTCAGGGTGAGTGGGGGAAGGAGAAGGGCGTTATTTTAGTTTGCGTTCAGATAATTATTTTGTCAATTATTATGTTATTTTTTATTTTTTCTTTATAGACGACATCAGCGAACTGCATGGCGGTAGGCTCCGAATACATATTCGTAGGTTGTGCGGAAGGTATAGTGCGGTGTTTTGCTCCGACTTCCCTCAGATATGTTACTACGTTACCGAGAACGCATTATCTTGGGGTTGACGTGTCACAGGGGGATAATATCAGGTAATTAGTGTGACGTGACGGTAACATGACATGATAGTAACGTGACATGACTGACATGCCATGGTATTTTATATTTCGTTTTACAATCCAAACATATAATTTTTGTTTAAATTTCCAGCCACATGTTCAGTCAGCCAAGCAACGCGAAGTATCCCGACGCCATCGCCCTCACATACGATGAGAGGAATCACAAGTTGACGTGTGTATACAACGATCATAGTTTTTACGTGTGGGACGTGAGAGATATTAAACGGGTAAGTGATAGATGAAATTCTATCGGTTTCATGCTGTATCTCGCTATAGTAAGGAAGGCAGAGGGAATTTTGTGTAGAGACACTCCTCCTTCCTCCTCACGTATCGCTCCTATTTTTTGAGACATTGTGTGTTGAGTGGCGGAAGTATCTGAGCGAGAAAAGGAAAATAATTATCTCCCCCGAAATCGAACCCTCAACCGTCGCGTTAACAGTTAGTGTATCGCTATACCACAACAACCTCTAAAGAGATCGAAATAGGTCTATTTGAGTTTAAATCTAATTTTTAAATATATTTTTAAAAAATAAGTAATTTATATTGTCCGGCTATGGCCTAACAAAACTAAACCATATTAAAATAGTAATAGTATAATTGTAAATATGTATATTTTTTAATTTGCAGGTGGGCAAATCACACTCAGCCCTCTACCACTCGGCCTGTATCTGGGGCGTGGACATGATAACCACTGGGCCACTGGGCACCGGTGCCTTTATTTCATGTTCAAGCGATGACACTGTACGGTTGTGGTCCCCGAGGACTCATCAGTCGGGTGGCACCGCACCCAATATATATAGCAATGTGAGTATTAAAGCCTTTTGTTTAATCCAATTCATGGGGTATGATAAATGACATTTTATTTCACAGTTTGCATAATTTTAATTTCATTTTCTTTTTCTTTTCAGGAGCTTTCAAAAGTCCTATATATAGATCCTGAGTTAAAGTTCCTCAAGGATGCCGATCTAACCGCAACTAGTGATAAGGATAAATCGAAAACATATGATGATAAGACTGGGGTTAGGTAAGAATTTGTTAAAAATAACTTAACTTTAACTTGAACTGAAATTGATCAGTTGTTTAGAATTTACAGAATGATTTGACATCTCAATATAAAGAATATTTAACATTTCTAATTCAGATGCGTCCGCATATCCCCCTGCGGTCGTCACATAGCAGCCGGTGACAGAGCTGGTAACATCTGGATATTCGATACGAACGGCGCCTCCCTCCATAGGTTGGAGGCGCACGACGCAGAAGTACTGTGCTTGGAGTACGCCTCCTCGCCTCGTCTTCTCGCCTCCGCCTCTAGAGATAGACTTGTGCACGTGTTTCATGTGGATCGGGTGAGTTACATTGACAAACATTTGACATTAACCATGACACTAACAATGATATTGACACTTGTATTGGCCTTACCAATGATATATGATTGGTATAAACATGAATATTTAAATTTTAATATTACCTTTTAGGGCTATCAGATACTCCAGACCCTCGACGAGCACTCGTCCTCAATCACGGCGGTGCGGTTCCTCAATTCGGGGTCTAATCTCCAGATGGTCTCCTGTGGAGCCGATAAGACCATTTTGTTTCGACAGTTGAGGACTGTGAGTATTTTTTTTTTTTTTTCTGAACTCTCTTTTAACATTAGGTTCTCAGGTTCCCTCACTCCATGCGGAATGCGGGATACAGCGTAAAGAGAAAAAAAAAACTGTATATACTTTTTATGTTTTCCATGGTAATAAATGTGTTTAATTTTTATTTTTCTACTAATTTGCAGACACAAGATGGCAGTTATCAGTTCGCCCGCGGTCAGAATGTGTCAGGCAGGACGACGTTGTACGACATGGAGGTGGACGCCGGCGGCAGGCACATACTTACTGCTTGTCAGGTGTGTGTTTGTTTGTTTTATGTTTATGTAGGAACTAAGAGAAGATGGGGCGGAACCATTTGGTTCCTGACATTTCTATGAAGCAAGTTCAAAATTATGTTTGAGTCTTTATTTTTTAAATAAAGACTGAACTGAAGAATATGAGTCAGTGTTCAAGGTCAGTGTTTGACTGTGCGAACAAAGTCGCAGGTAGTGTAGCGGCAAATGCGTTATATTGTTAATAAGATGGCGCGTACACAGTTCTACAATCATGTGCTCAGTAGTAGTAGCTCTTACCTCAAAAATAAAATTTCTTATGTAAAATAAATGAAAGGTCTGTTTATTTGTAATTGCCTTTTATATCCAAACAAGAAGTAACTAAAAGTGTAACACTAATATTCATTTATATTACAGGACCGTAATGTCCGTGTGTACAGCTCTGCCCACGGTAGACATACAAAGACGTTCCGTGGTACTACAGCAGAGGACGGGACGCTTATTAAGGTAATATTAAATATATTGAACACTGCGTCTGATTGTATATGCAACGGTTGTGGGTTCGATTCCCACTAAGCGGAATAGAATTGCGCAGCGTTGAGTTAAGCCACTCAAATACGCAATGTCTCCGAGTTTGTGCCATGCTTGGGAAACGGAGCGACTTATACTAGCTACAATGCGGGATACTGCGTGCTAATAGTGTGCGATAAATACGGAAATATTAACAATATCACAGTAGAACACCATCTGACTGTTTTAAATGATTGGTCTGTTGCGTGTTAATCAACATTTAAAACCCCATTTGGTCTACTATACTGAGAAAATTAAATTAATTAATTAATATAGGTACTTATTTATTATTTAATTTATAATTTCTTTTCTTTAGGTATCACTAGATAGTAGTGGCATTTATTTAGCCACATCAAGTACGGATAAAATTCTGAGCGTCTACGACTATTACTCTGGTGAATGTATGGCCACCATGTACGGACATTCAGAGATTGTAACGGGTTTGAGGTATGTTTGAGGCAATTTTTTGTAATTTATTAAATTTTTTTTACTTGTAAATGTATAAAAACTGTTTTGAGTTATATAACATTCTTTATAATTTGTTAATTTTATTTAATAGTAAATTGTTATGAATTGCTGAAAATGTATGAGAATCGAATCAAATAGATGTACATATGTTTATTAATTTAGTTTATATTAGGCACACTTAAATAATTACTTCCCAAATGGCAACAACGTACCGAGATTTGAATCCGCGTCTCTTGCATAGACCACTAAGTCATTATTATATTGTCATCGAGCTACGTCGAAATTCTTATACACACACGTACAATTTATTTATTTGTTAAATATTTTCTAAAATCTGTTTTTCTATATTAAATTCTTTTATCTTACGATGATAACAGGTTCACTCCCGACTGTCAACACCTGGTGTCAGCGTCAGGGGACGGGTGTATCTTCATATGGCGCGTTCCACACGACATGGTGGTGACCATGAGGGCGAGGCTCGCCCAACAGGCCATCAGGCAGGGACGGTAGGTTCAAATTCTGATAGTTTCATTTGAGAGTTAGGCAATTACAAATAAATACTGTATTTAAAATTTCATATGGCATATAAGAGATTACATTTTGAGATGTAAACATAGTTGAACTACTATTTTTTATAATGTTTAGGGATTACCTGCATCGTTTACAACCTGTTCTGTTTACAGTGACACTTTGTCCCCTTTTTTTACAATTTATTTTATGTGCCTTTTTTTGTATTCTTGACAGAAAACTACCACCAACAAACGGCATGTCTGGCCTAGAAAGTGAAACCGATTCGCATCTAGGATCACCGCCCCGCGAGATAAACCCCGACGAGAAGTTCACTGCGCCCGTGGTACCTGATTATACGTGAGTAAATATAGTATATACAGCTTGATGCTGTATCCTGTATATAGCAACCCGTCTCTCGACTTACCGAGCTATTTGCGATAAGGAAATAAAACAGGCGAAAGAAAAGGCGGAACTCAACACCGCGTTTTGTTTTGTTAGCGAATAAATGAAAACTGTTCTTTCCCTCGAGTGGGACTTGTATCAGCAACTATCGGTCGGTATGGCGGCATGTATGTATAATGTAAATAGTAAAATATCTCATTGTGTTAAAATATATTACATATTGTATAAACATATACCAATGTATTTTTTTGTATGTTTGAATATGGTAATCTCAAGAACTATCTAATATTTTGTTTCCAGCTTACGCATAGGTAAACTGCCAACGTGGGCTAAGAAGAGTTTAGGGGATGAATGGTCCAGTGACTCCCCTCGACCCCCCGGAATCGCAGCTCCAACACCCCCAACACCTCCCGCTAGGGGGAAGTGGGCAACGAGGATATTACCCAATCCCGGTGAGTTTGGAGTTTTGATATGGTAGGGTAGGCCGAACCTACTTTAATTTATCTAAATTTTACTATGTATGAGACATTGTATGTTAAGTGGCGGGATTCAACGCCGTGTTTTAGCAGGGCGATAAAATGAATGAAATAAATCATTCCCCCAATTTTAGATACAGTTAACACAATAAAATAAATTGTATGGTTTTTTCTTGGTCTTATTATAAAAGTGCTTACTCTTAAGACAGACCTTTATAATTATTTTTTTTTGCGAATTGAATCTGTTACTTTTGGTTCAGTCTCAATTTTTCGTGTGTAATGAAAAAAAAAGCAATGGAATAATTGTGTTTTCCCTTTCAAAACAGACAAACGCGTAGACTCTGACGGTTCAAAGGATAGTTCTATAGACAGCGGAACAGATACCAGATACAACGATAAACGACGGGAGCCTGGACTCAAGGTATGTACATGTGTGTTAGTGACTGTGTGTGTATATAAGTATGTGTGAGTGTATCAATGTGTATGATTGTGTGCTATGCAACTTTAGTGAAGTTTATGAGAAAAATATCTGTTAATTAATCTTTCCCAGTTTATTACAGATATGTTTTCTTTGTGTTTGCATGTATGTTTGTATATGTTTGTATGTACGTTTGTATGTGTGTATGGTTGTATGTATGTTTATATGTACTTTTGTATGTATGTCTCTTTGTGGACTTTGAGTTATACAATTTTTTTGAATGAACAAATCTGTAAGTCAATCTTTTTTAAAAAAAATATGATGACAGATTATATTTTCTTCCAATGTGTAGTGTTTCTTCCAATATTATTATATTTTGTGTGTATGTTGCGTGTGATGATGATGACAAATGCTCTTTTTCCATGTCAAAATATCTATGTAAATAATATCTCGTATTTGTGAACTTTATTTTACTGAAAAATTAGATTTTTTCATTGTTGTTGTGTTGATATATTGCTGTTATAAATACTTTTAAATTTAAATGCAGTATGTGTGTTTTGTTTTTGGAGTTTTATTTCAATTGTATGATATGATGATGTTTGTTTTTTTACCGCAAGTATAAAGTATCACCGAGAATACTTTTTTTTATACATTCGGCCAGTTATTTTTTATTATGCCAAACTGTAGTACGATACTTTATTTAACCAGATGGTACAAATGGAACGGAATCTACAACTATTGCACTTATGGCTAGACTGCCAAATTGCCAATTATGTGATATTTTCTGTTTTTTTTTTTTGTTTGATTAAGGTATTATATTATGTAGTAATTATAATCTCACTAACTTGTGCTGTCTAATCACTCACAAGCTTTATTTTTGGTGGCGGTTAATTCTTTTTATGTGCAAATTACACTTTGTAAAAAAAGAAAGTTATTTAACTAATGTGTTATTTTATGTCAATTTCTATTTAGTTTGTTTTGAATTCCTTTTATATTATAGTATTATTTTTAATTTTTAGTGTTTTTGTATAATATAAATAAAATTAATAACATGGTAATGGTTATTTATATAACAAAAAAAATATTACCTAAATAATGTATTAAATTTTCTTTACTTATATGTTAATTTCTATTCCTTTATCTGAATTTCATTTATATTATTTTTATATTGTTTTTATTACATTTTTTTTATTAATAATAATTTTTTGGATTTTATTCTAATAATATAAATGAAATTCGCAACATGGTAATGGTTATATATAATTAGAGGCCGAAATCTCTCAACTTATCACAACTGCCTCGTGTCGAAGCGTTGTTCAGGAATTTCGATGCGAAAATGAAAACTACATACGATATATTATCTATATCGCCGAGGGTGGAAAAGGTTCTTTTTTTTTATTTTTGCTGTCTTTTTTTTGTCACGAGTTTAATGACGATTTTTGGCATTTTTTTGTGTGTGTCTGCACTTTATATTGTAAGTGCCGTTTTTGTGATCGTTTTAAGTGTTTTTTAAATTTTTGTATATGCATATTATTTCTTGCTTTCTTTTCTTTAACGTCTGACACTTTCAGACTTTGGTATTAATAGTGTTGAAATTTAAAATTGTTTTTTTTTGGAATTTCTTTGGATTTCGCGATTATTAAACACAAATAACATATTTTGTCCGTCCGTCTTGTTTAAAATAATGTTACAAAAAAATTGTACGCGATAAACCATCTACTCTTCTACCATCTTCCATTTATGGCTTTGAAGTTCGTTAAAACGCTATTTGCATGTTTTGTTTTACGTTGGCACGGTTTATTTTACTGTATATTTTAATCCATTATTAGTTTTGTTTGGCTATGAAGTGGGCTATTATAATAATTACAAGGCTATTATTATTATAGTGAAGAAAAAAAAATAATGAAATAAATATTACATTAAAAATAAGTAAAATACTTTTTTTTAAAAAAAAAGAAGTATTTTAGAGAAATATTGAGTTCCTTTTGCTTTAACTGATTAGTAAATAAATTATATAGTAGATATATTTTATAGTTTTGGTAAGGGATTTATTAATTATATTAGTTGGTATAAAAGATTTTAATAAACAATAATACACAAGATTTTTTTTATAATGCCTAAGCTTTAAAATCACGCTTTCGCTGTCTTGTTTTGTGTTTGCAAACATTTTTTGCTTATATAATTTGCGTTTTTATATTTTTTATTTATGTTCTTTTTTATTATATACATCAATAGGTGACAGTAAATTTATCCAAAAATCGAACCTTGGACGCTCGAACTCGACATCACACTGATGACTCTTCACTTGGAAGTTTTAAATTTGAGGTTAGATTTTTTCCTTTTTTTTTTGGTTGCTTTTTCTTTTGTTTCGGTGCAAAAAATGGGTATTATTGTTTTTTTTATTGTTTTAAAAGAAGTTTTGTGCAGTTATGAATCATGAAAGGCTGTATGGTGGTCAATCTTGTTATATAAAGAGTTTGCTGGGTTTGCTATTTTGCATAAAAGGTATTTGTATTAAAACAAGTATTATATACTTATTTTCAGAACTATTTGATTTTGAGATTTTAACTCTAAATACGCCAGATAGCTGCGTAAATTAATACATTTATTAGTACTTAGTTTACAAGAAGTTTAAATATTTTTGTTAGTCATATGTAAAAATATGAAGAAATTCTTCATTCCAATTGATCTAAATAATTATTTAATTTATTAACGTCTTGAAAAATAGTACCGTGTGGACAATGAGTGTCTTAACACTACGTTCCCGCTGTCTACGCCCCTATATGCGGAATACGGATGAAACTAAAAAAATATATTTATTTGCCACCTTATACTCCCAACTGTGCCAAAATATTTTAAAATGTTATCTGAAGTTATTAACTTTAAAGATATTTTAAATTATACTTTTTCTTGTTTAATTATAATTTTAAACGTAAAATAAAAACATTTTTAGTTATTTATATTTTTTATTACATACTCTTAATGTTTGTTTTTTCTTCAGGACCAAGAGTCAACAGAGCACGATGGCGATATAGAAGATATATCGGACGGTGAAAGAACATCGTCTTCGGAAAGAGGAAATCGACCCACTTATTATCCTGGGAATAATGACGAGGATACTCCAAGGTTAGTTTGTAATTAATTGGGGGTGCTTGTGGGTTCAATTTTTTTTTCGTTTGATTATTCGTATCGTCGATGACGTCACCTGTTGTATTATTGAAGTTGTCCATTACAGTGAATTTATGGTAAACGCCATGGACGCTACAGAGCTGCGTCAGTCGCTGCGCCGTGCGAGGAGGTGGGCGGGCGCTAGTGATCCTCCACCCGCGTCTCTAAGTGGGTCTCCACATGACTCTGATGATGATGAGGTAAGGGGGGAGATAGGGAGAAAGATAAGTAGGGGGAAAGGTGGGATTGTATGGGGCTATGTAGTGGAGAGAGAGGGAGTGTATAGGGGAACAAATGGAATGGTGCTAGCTTTCGACTTTCAACTCCGCTTTTCTCGATATATCCTTATCTCGACATACATACCTCCTGATGTTGAATTAGGAGGAAAGGCCTTCCTTTTTATATGTGTTATTTGGTGTGTTATGTGTTTGATAATCATGTCTTTTTATGTTTGATTAAAGCTATTATACTTTAACTAATTATTTATTAAGACCCTTAGATTCGATTATCTTAAAAAGTTGTTTTAATTCTGTTACATTTACAGTGTTTATTTCAATTCTTAGAATGTCATGAATTTTGACGTGAAAAAGAATTAATTGAATGAGCAATATATACTTACAATTCCACAAATTTTATTTATCAACAATCATTAATTATTATCATCCCACCAGGTATCAACGCCGTCCGGTGACAACGCGGACAGGAACCCCCTATCCGGATCATGTGAATCCCTGGAAAGAGGGAGACAGAGCTATATAAAATCAGCATTTGACAGTCTTAGTGGGAATCCCGAACAGGATAATAGTGTCGCTGGTGAGGATTAACTTTTTTAAGCTTTTTTTAGAATCATTATTAATAATAACCAAAACATGTTAATTAACTAAGTATCTACTTATATTGTACATGTGCCTTTTAGAATTAGTGTTAGTAGATATACACATATATCGTAATTACAAAAACGATTTTGATGAAACTACAATTATTTTCCAAGTTTAAATATACCTGCGCAGAGGAGTATGAAATTTGGCACACTTATAATATATATGTAGGAGAAGTGTGTGGAGAGCTTTTCAATAATGCTAAGTAATGCTTATAAGGTACATTAAATCACAACATTTTTGTATTTATGAAGTGACGTTGCTAATATATATATTATTTCATGTAATATAATTAAATACGTATATATATTTTTCATACAGCACCAAATACAACATCCCTTTCATCTCAACATTTATCACGCGGACCGGGAACCCGCGACCCTGAAGCGGCAAGACGGAGAGAAGAACTGCAGAGACGGATCTTGGAAACGAGACGACAATTGGAGAGTGTGAGTTGATTTGTTTATCTGTTTAAAAGTACGGCGTTGAGTTATGTCTCTAACGCAGGGAGGAACTGCAGAAGGAAACGAAGGAAGAAAGGAAACTGTACTGTAAATATACTTTACCGATTGTTACAAGCTTTTTGGAGCTATGACATTTAAAACTAATATTTATAATTTTATAATGTAATATGATATTTTTAATTTTCTTTTTTTTTATCCAGGTGGCATTCAGATCTAATTTAAAATCGAGTCAATCGACCACAGACCTATCGTACATACCAGAAAAGGAAAATTCCCGAAGAAACAGACCCGTCTCTATGGCTGTGCCTAGTAATTCCAGAAATTATGGTAAGTCAGACAAAAGTAGAGAAAAATAAAAAAAAATGATGTTTTGAGATCTTTATATAGTGAATACTGTAATTGTAAACAAACACTATTTAAGGACTACAATTTTTTAATGTGTTATATTGGCAATGAAAATCGTATACTTTTTTTGAAAACTATAGCGGGATGGAACTTGCACCTGCTTTTTACTGCTTAAGCGTAATCTGAGTGCTTGGATGTTAAACAAGAGGCGCAACTTCAAATCTCGCTACGTTCAAATTTTTATACGTCTTCATATAAAAGTGTTTTTCTTACCTAAGTGTTAAATAACAGTTAAAAGTGTCAAAAATGTTAAAGATCTTAAATCATCATCATGATATCATAGGAGAATGATCAATAATAATGAAATGGAATTATAATATTGGATATGCTAATATCACAGTAAAGCCATTTTGATATCGGCTTGAATAAACTGTAAAATTTAAATAAAACATTATATAAAAGATATATTTAAAATGTAATTTTTTCAGCCATAACTTGAAATAGATCTAAATCACTCATTTTTATGTATTGCAAAAGTGACATGACTTTTCAATATCGTTAAACATTTTGTGTATGGAGAAAGTTGGTACGGACCGAATGTCTGTACATACTTATTAGTTTTAAATAAAAAAAGCTTGTGCCACTTTTTCAATAACACACTATGCCACTTTATCAAAAACATTATTACTAAACTAACCAAAGTTATTCCCTTAACGCTGACCAGGAATTACTAACCCACCCATATGCCCCGAAGAGGTTCTAGACAGTCTGTCCACTAACTACTTTGATAGCCTAAACTATCAAAACTTAGATTTTCGTAATAAAAATCCTTATGCCATTCCCGCGAATTTAAATCATAAAATGATACCAGAGTATTATGATAATGTACCTCCGTATATACCTCCTAGAGTAAATGTCGAACCTGGACATAATCCTAGAAGAAATGTAAACTTACCACCGACCACTAAGCCTGTGGTGTTTAAGGAAAACATACCACAGAAACAAAATTTATCGTTTACTATAGAAATGAGTAAAAAACCAACTTCGAAAGTGTTTAACAGACTTTTTCCAACTGCTTGCGAGGAAAAAGAACCTCCAAAATTACCGCCCAGAAATTTTCATTTAAATCTCACTGAGAAACCTCAACCGAAAACACCAAAACCTAACTCCAGGAGCATATTTAAGAATTATAAATCGTGTCCAGTTTCTCCTGTTTCGGAGGAATGTAAATGGGCTGATAAAGTCGCCCAAAATCAAAGTAATGCTGAAAAGGCCGAAAAACCTAAACAAAATGTTGATACTCGAAAAAGAAATTCGCTCAGTTTCTTTGTAGGTCTCGATAGTAAGATAAAAGATAGTAGAAATATTGTAGACACTATCAAAAGTGATACTGAGAAAATGATTGCTGAAATCACTAAAAAGTATGGAGATTTAGACGAATTTGAACCTAATAATCAAGGTGATTTAGACTTGCAACCGACTAAAGAAGTGGAAGAAAGAGATGATGGTAATTTTTCATCTGATTCTTTAGAAGATTGTAGTTTGAGTCAAGATGTTAGTTGCAAAAATAAGCTGTATTCAAAGAAAGTATGCAAAAAACACAATAAGACCAGAAGTATGCCGCGTCGTGCTATCTCAAATTATGAAATATACGGTGGGACATATGAAAAACCAGCGATCCCATTAAAGCCTACAGTTTGCGGGTCACAGAAAAGTTCTACTTTGCCTCGTAATATGCCTTCGAATTTGGATGATATAATCGATGAAGATATGAATCCTAGTTATTCCATGTATAGGTGCCAAAGTGTTCTAACTAAGAGATGTGTGACTCGCTCTAATGAATCAGTTTTAAGTGATCATTCCAATTGCTCAAGTGTTTCGAATGAAATATTCCTAAAATATGGTAATGAAGTTGCTTTCCAGCAAGCAAAGTTCACGGATAGTCGATACAATTTAAACGATTCGCAAAATTGTTCATTTGAAAATATTCATGAACCGGATATGAAATATCTTGAAAATCATCGACATAGTAGTGCTAGTTTCTTCTTAAATCAAAAGAAATACATGAAGAATAGTTGTAGTCAAGAGTCAGTGTTATCAGACGAATATTTAGACAACGACAATCAATTGTCACGAACAAATTGTAATTCATTGGAAAGTGTTCTTTCTGATGATTCAGAATGCACTAAGAGTGCGCCTTTGGAAATGTTATTCGAAGGTGCTAGATCACGTACTAAAAATAAACCTGGTGTGCCAAATAGTCAAAGCTGTTACGAATTTGACAACACATCCAAAAGTTACGGGTCAAGTCCTAATAACGTTCCACAATTTAGCGGATACATGTACAATAATTATTTTAGCGAAGGAACAAGTCCAAAAACGGATTATAATAATCAAGTGCCAATGGTAGCAAGTCCTAAACCGCCAGTGCACAAAGTCTACGGGTTTGATGTACCTACAGGAGAATTTTCTGGACATAAAACTGTAATGCGATCCCGAAGTTTATACGATTCGTCTTCGAAACAAGCGCCTTCTCCAGCTAAAAATATAGCTTACTATTTTGATGGAAATGATATAGCGCAATATAGTAAAGAAAATAGGCCGAGGGATGAAATACCAAGATTGAGTAAAGAAGATTACATGGCCAATACTAGTAAATCGTTGCAACCGAAATTCGCTGATAAACATAAATATAAAAGCGAAATGGAAGGCTGCGATCAGTCCAATGCAATGGTTAAGTCAAAGAGTTGCAGTTTTGAAGTAGTTTTAGAACCAGCATCAAAACCTAATCCACTTAAAAATTTAATGGAAAAACGGTCCCACGTAAAGAAAAATCTAGAAAAGTTTGAAGAGCAAATAAGAAAGAATACTCAAAGTAAAACTTGTAAAAATAAAATGAATAAAGAGAAAGCAAATGTTGCCAAATATAACAATGCCACTAAAAGTCTCGAAAGAGATTCGGGGCAAAAGAATACTAATGTTAAAATATCGATGGAATTTGTTCCTCATAAACCGCCCAAACCTATTAAAAGAACGTCTTCCATTAAGCTTAACAATAGACTTAAAGCAGGTTTAGATAAATCTGCACTTAGCTCGTCTATTTCTTCCCAGTATAAAGCCAAATTAGATGGATTACACAATAAAAATTACATTTCTAACAGAAAGCAAGAAGATAAAAATTCTAATGTAGAAGAAGCCACTGACAATTCTGAGAAAACTTTTGATGTATTTGTTAAGGAAAAGGATGTGAACGAAAATAGATCTGAAATACAAATGGATAGTCTCGAAGTATACGCAATGCAAAGAATGGAAAGAATGAAACATGTAAGCATGGATTCGTTAGATGTTATAGAAGATAATAATGATTTTACTAAAGATTCTTTAGACTATTACGCAGATCGAGACAGCAAGTTTTACACTAAGTCAATGAAAGACCAAAGAAATTTGAAGTTTGCTAAAAATGAATTAGATATGCCGTGTCACAGCGGTCAAAATAGCGAAACTAAAGAAAATATTGCTCCTGATGATAGCGATGAAGTGAAAAAGTATAAGTATATTGAGAGAAAGCTAGAAATAATAAACAAATTGGTCGAAATGGAAGAACGAAAGATATTACAGGAAAAAATATTAAAGGAATATCGTATGAGACCTTTAAAAGCAAATATAAATGACGGCAAAGGTGTCGTCAAAGTCTTATCTAGAAAATTTGAGAAATTAGCCACAAAACAAAGCACTGTTTCAAATTTTGCATCTCTCACTCTAGAAGAAGCAGATACGGATACAGAAAATTCTGATAATAAGGAGATAAAGCGAAATTTAAGTTTACCTGATATTTTAGATACCGATCAAATTGGCTTAACAGTGGAAGGGGTAGATGTATCCAATGACGCTGGAAATGAACTTGTCGAAAAAGAAGAAATTGAACCAGCAAAATTAAATAACACATTTCAAAACATAGTAAAACTACCAAAATCACTGCCACAAAGAGTCTACAACGAAATGGTTATACCTAAAACAGATGTACATTTAGATAGTGAGAATTATGAATCTTCTACCACTAGCTCTAGTTGTACAAATTCTCCTAAGAGAATGTTGTGTTACGGATTCAACCGACCTAAAACACCATTTCGCAAAATAATGCGTGACTCAACTCCTAGAATGTCTATGGAAAATCCATATATGGCTTCTGGGAGAGTAAGGCCTCCATTAAATTCAGGGAATGGTGTAAGAGGGTTAGTGCGAAAGCTACCAATAACACCAGTTCTGCCATCGAAATTTTCACCAATGACAGGTGGGAGCATGGACTTAGATGTCGTGATGGTCCTTTTCGTTTGCGCTTCGATTCTAGATCTTTCTTTGGTCCCATAGATTAGGACAGGCTTAACCGTTTGTGATATCTTGTGAGGAATATGGAATTGGTTAGTTTTTACCTAACTTCACAACGCATCACAAATCATTTGCTTAATTTTGCGTTTATTTTTGCGAAGATGGCATGTTTTTTATTATTTTTATATCGTATTTGGTCAGTGCACGATTGTTCCAAGTGCTTTTAGTGTTGTTCTAGTTTGGTCCAAAAATTATATTTGTCTCGAAATATCAGCACATAATTTGGACCATTCTGGATGTATGTATGCATGTTTTAACGTCGTAAATATGACAGCGCGTAACCTGTCCTCCGAGCCCGAAGACAGTGGGATGAGGAGAGCGATATCACTGTCCGACCTCGCGGCGAAACCCGTGCCGGCGCCTAGAACGCCACAAGGTAGGCTATGGTTATAGGTGGCGGGTTCCATTCCTGCTTAATGCAAATTGGGGAATTTGGAAAAACTATTTTCGGTGAAACTTTGATCAAATTTGAGAGATATAGATAATTTTTATTAATATTTAATGGCATTGGTTATTTTTGCATGTTCTATTTTTTTCTTTTAATAATTATAAGTTACTTATTAAATTAATTCTGAAATTCAAATTTGAATTATATAATTATAAGACAAATTTATTATAATAAATCAAATTTGAATTTGACTTATTATTTTTGTTTCTTAATTTCTTTTTACGCTGATTGGCAATATTAGACTACAGTTATTATTAGGTTAGTACATTGTTTTAAATACTAGCACGCTTGTTTTATTAATTTTCTACTAATTCATGCTTCTACTCAATCTTATTGTACCTTATCTTTATGATTAATATTTGATCTGTATCTGATCTTAACACTACTTCAGGTACCGCCTTGCTTGCCTAACCTCGGATTTACTAACTTTTTTAGTGTTAATGATTACTCTAAAAAAGCTAAACCTTAAATTATGTTTCTTCGGAAATCGATGAAAATAAAAAAGAAATCTAGGAATATTCAATCTATGATATAAATAATAGTAATTTTTGTTTATAAAATTAATCCATTATGGTACTTTTTATTTAACCAATTATCTTTTGTTGTCAAAAATCAAATAAAAACCAATAAATCAAAACTTTTCTCTAGCTTTATCTATAACATATGAATTACATGCACTTAGAGCCAATAAAAAGAATATAAATGGAACATTAGTTAATATTATACTATTCTATACAGCATCATCAAAATCGGTTCAGCAAAATACAAATTTAAACAAATCGCCGAGTGGCTTCGTGAGACCGGCGCCCCGTTATAATACAAAGTCTAACATGACTAGGAGTTCTAGCGTTGGTGTCTTAAATAATCAGGTAATTTTGGTTAAAAAATATTTAATATGATTTGTAGGCCATTGTGGCGCCTGACTTTAAACACAATAGTTGTGGATTCTATCCCCACTCAGGGGGAATTATTTTATAGTAATTGTTTTAATTTCTTCGTTCTGTTACACGAAGCGCTATGAAGTTTTGTCACTCAACATAATGTTTAGTAAATTCGGGCGAAAACTAAAGAACTGAGTGTTTTAACACTTGATACTCAAATCATTTATTTTTATTCTCCATTTCCAGAGCGATTCCGAATCGGACCCTCAGCCTTCACGCCAAGTGCCAAGAGGCCAGGGACTCATGAGACCGACTATTTCTTCCGCCAATAAAGCAGCCGCTAATACTGCTAGGAGGAGAACCAATGCTAATAATAGTTATGGACAAGGTTTGTATGGGGAATAGGCGGGGTAGGGGGGAGGGAAATGGGGTGGAGTGGAAGGATGTGGTTTCGTATTCCAGATTGATTATGATTCTGAACTTGATTCTGAATTAGATCTGAAGACATCATGGTTACTTGGGTACTTCGAGGCAAAGGCCACATGAGACCTACGATCTAATCTGTTAATATTCTAGTATTATAATAGTTATGGGTAAGGTTTAGTGGAAGAGAGGAGAGTTAGATACGTGAGCTGGAATTCCAAATTGATTTGAAAACAATTATTGCTAAGTAATATTAAGCGTGAGATTTGTATAGATCTTACATTTCAGAAATGGTTGGTCTGATAAAAAAAGGAGTAGTAATTCCTAATTTATAGTATAGGATAGGATTAGGATGATTTTTTGTTAAAAATCGTATAATTTGTTGAGTTCATTTTAATTGTATATCATTACTTTATATTTAAGTTTTATTCACATATTTATATAACCAAACACGGTAGATCTAAAAGCAAATAATAATTAGTGTTTTAGAGGAGCACCAAAAAAATAATTTATACTACTTTTAAATGCTTTAAATGGTCAGACATTTTGGGTATAGATTAGATTTCATAATATAACCATTGATTGTATTTTATTTTAATTTAGTTAGTTAGATTTGAATAACCCTTTTTTTATATTTGATGTAACTAAAAGTTAAGATGATAATAAATAATAGTAGTTTATCTTAAAAGAAAACTTTGAAACATATTTGAATTAAATTGGTACAATAATGTAACTAAGGCAAAGTGTGGAGTTAAGTTCCACCACCACCAGTACAATGTTACATAGAGATAATTGACCGGCTATTTGAATAGCGAAATTCAACGCCGTGACTTTTCTGACAAGACATTTGAAAACTGAAAATATTGTTTATATTCACTCGTATGGATATTGAACCTACAACCGTCACGATTAGAAATTTCCCACAATATCTACGCTTTTTTAACAAAGCACGCGTTAACCACTAGTTAATAATTAACCGTAGTTTAAACGCACGTTTACAGCGCGCTCCGAGTCCAGCTCTGAGACCGAAGATATTCATCGACCTAGAGCCGCGTCCGTGGATAGGGCTCAGAGGAGATTGGGTAAGTACAGGTTCAAATCCAAAAATGGATAAAGAGGGAGTGTAATAATGACATCAAAAAGTAATATTAATTGTCTTGATCTGTAATTGTCTATTGTTGTTAATCTGTTGTAAGGTGAGAATAAGGTCCATTAAATTGTAACTGCTTGTTTCATTGTAAGGGCAATTGAGGGAAGGATACGAGGGAGACGATGAAATTTATATTTGGGTTAAAGATACAGGAAATGAGGGAAAGAATAGAGTTTTTTGCAAGTGTTACAAGCTAAGCTAAAAAATATTTTTGAAGCTGGCGACTGTAAACGCGATCGATGTGAGTTCGATTCCCACACGGGGAATGATATATTTAATATTTTCATTTTCTCGTTCTGATACCAAGGCAAAACTCGAGTATGAGAGTCCCTCAACACTTAATGCCTTAAGAATTCGGCAGAAAGTGGGGAACGGAACTGCTAATGGGGAACGAAGTATCCTAACACTAGATTATCTGATTCCCTCTGCCTACCTTGCTATGTGCGAGATAAAGCGTGAAGCTGAAAAAGGTATATAAGAATATTAACAAGTTGTTTCTATAGATAACAACGTTTAGCTTAATTTCGCGCAGACAATTTTTTTTTATCAGTGAATTATTGCTATAACACGTTTTTGTACTAAGCAGAAACATTACTTCTTTTGTAATCACTTACTATATAAATTTACAAATAAAATCCCAAAAAGTATAATTAATTTACATTTTGTTTGCCTCCAGGTCGTTCAGGCAGCGAACGCGATATATCCGCAAAGGCGAAAGAAGTCACCGCGCGACTAACGTCAAATACGAGGCAGAGGCAGAAACAAGAAACCACTGGTGACAGTAACTGTATGTAATTTTTTAAATTATTTTATTAGATTGCAACAGCAGGGTGGGCAGAGGGAACCAAGTGCTAAAACATATATTCTGTGTCCGCTTGTTTTAAAAGATATTGCGTGTTGAATGGTGTGGCGCTTGGCTTTTCTTGTAAGATAGTAAGGAATATTTTCTTATTAGTTTGAATGTAGCTATTCCACCTAGTACAGACCCGCAACCCACTTATTCCGTATATTGTCTATTTCTATTTCTCAATTTTAGTTTACCCATTTGAAAATATAAATAATAGTTTATACTTATAAAACCATACAATAATATGAAAAAATAATGTAAATGTTTCTCCAATTAAAATTCAAACAAAAAAGCAACTTCACGCATCTTCGAGCATATCAGAGAAGATCAGAGCAGCCGAATTGGTAAAATTGTGCATTGTGTCACGCAAATTAACGTCGCTCTTTGTCTTAGAGAGCTAAAAAATAAGAATAATTCCTTCTATTCCTCATTTTTCGTCCAATTCTGAAGGCATTGCATGTTGAGTAGCGGAACTCAACGCCGCGCTTTGCCTCGTTACCGTTATTTTATTGAACCCACAGCCTGTCGCACATAAATTATTAATAAATTATAAATAAACTTACCTTCCTTTATTTTCAGTATCATCATCACAATTATGTTCAGCTCTAACGGAACAATTAACGAAAACAGCGAGCAAAGTCGTGCAACTATACAGAACACTGCAGAGTGACCCTGATTGTGCTTCCGATATTAGTGGTGAGTGTGGCTTTTGAGGGATTTTGATAGATTTTAATATATTTTGATAGATAATTTTCAACTATAATTTTATGAAATTAAGCAGTGAGTTCGTGTTAGTGAGACCTCCTAGATAAGATCATAACTAAGTTAGGCTTTCATAGAGTAATTAATTAGTAGTCGAGGTTTTTAACATTATGAAATTTCATATCTTTTATTATAATATAGATATAGAATAAATAAAATTAGTTTAAATGGTCAATTAAAAAAAAGATATTTATAGTAAAGCTAGTACTGTACATAATTGACGTTTTAAAAGGATTTATTTCTTTTAATTATCCCAAAAATAATTTTAATTATACTACAATCTTGCTACAACAATTTAGCTTCATACTGTATGCCGCACATAAGGAGCATACAATATTTATATTTTTTGTTGTATTGTTGTTGTTTTTTCGTGTGGGAATCGAACCCCCAACCGCCGCGTTTATATGTATATATTGCTTTTATGTATCCATATAAATAATTGCAGGTCTAGAGGCAGCAATACTAGAAACTCAAAAAGTACTAAGAAGCGCAGTCGTAGTGCAGAACGGATCTGAAGGTGATTCCCTAGCTGTGGACTGTACGAGACAGAGACTAGACCATTTGGTTGCCAAAGGTAAGTTTTACCTCACCCAGATAATTAGCATGCATTTTGAGGTAAAAATATATATTTTTCCTATTGTGTAACGAATTATTGTTAAAATAATGTAAAATGGTCAATTTGAAAGAAAGGTAGAGAATTCTACAATAAGTGGAGAACGGATGTGTTCTAATGGAAGCGGTGTGTCCAACCCTAGGTTCTCAGATTCCCTCTGCCTACCCTGCTAAATACAGAATATAGCATGAGGCTAAA
>HE671525.1:21196-40921 GCA_000313835.2 Heliconius melpomene melpomene
ATTCCGTATATTGTCTATTCTATTCTCAATTTTAGTTACCCATTTGAAAATATAAATAATAGTTTATACTTATAAAACCATACAATAATATGAAAAAATAATGTAAATGTTTCTCCAATTAAAAATTCAAACAAAAAAGCAACTTCACGCATCTTCGAGCATATCAGAGAAGATCAGAGCAGCCGAATTGGTAAAATTGTGCATTGTGTCACGCAAATTAACGTCGCTCTTTGTCTTAGAGAGCTAAAAAATAAGAATAGTTCCTTCTATTCCTCATTTTTCGTCCAATTCTGAAGGCATTGCATGTTGAGTAGCGGAACTCAACGCCGCGCTTTGCCTCGTTACCGTTATTTTATTTCCTCGAGTGGGAATAATTGAACCCACAGCCTGTCGCACTTAAATTATTAATAAATTATAAATAAACTTACCTTCCTTTATTTTCAGTATCATCATCACAATTATGTTCAGCTCTAACGGAACAATTAACGAAAACAGCGAGCAAAGTCGTACAACTATACAGAACACTGCAGAGTGACCCTGATTGTGCTTCCGATATTAGTGGTGAGTGTGGCTTTTGAGGGATTTTGATAGATTTTAATATATTTTGATAAATTTCAATATATTTTGACGGAATTTGAGCTGGCGATGGATGTTTTAAAGACATAAAATGATATTGAAAATGAAAATAATTTTCAACAATAATTTTATGAAATTAAGCAGTGAGTTCGTGTTAGTGAGACCTCCTAGATAAGATCATAACTAAGTTAGGCTTTCATAGAGTAATTAATTAGTAGTCGAGGTTTTTAACATTATGAAATTTCATATCTTTTATTATAATATAGATATAGAATAAATAAAATTAGTTTAAATGGTCAATTAAAAAAAAAGATATTTATAGTAAAGCTAGTACTGTACATAATTGACGTTTTAAAAGGATTTATTTCTTTTAATTATCCCAAAAATAATTTTAATTATACTACAATCTTGCATAAGGAGCATACAATATTTATATTTTTTGTTGTATTGTTGTTGTTTTTTCGTGTGGGAATCGAACCCCCAACCGCCGCGTTTATATGTATATATTGCTTTTATGTATCCATATAAATAATTGCAGGTCTAGAGGCAGCAATACTAGAAACTCAAAAAGTACTAAGAAGCGCAGTCGTAGTGCAGAACGGATCTGAAGGTGATTCCCTAGCTGTGGACTGTACGAGACAGAGACTAGACCATTTGGTTGCCAAAGGTAAGTTTTACCTCACCCAGATAATTAGCATGCATTTTGAGGTAAAAATATATATTTTTTCCTATTGTGTAACGAATTATTGTTAAAATAATGTAAATGGTCAATTTGAAAGAAAGGTAGAGAATTCTACAATAAGTGGAGAACGGATGTGTTCTAATGGAAGCGGTGTGTCCAACCCTAGGTTCCCAGATTCCCTCTGCCTACCCTGCTAAATACAGAATATAGCATGAGGCTAAAATGATTAAAGGTTGTTGATTGATTATTGAGCTACCTCAATTTTGAGTTAGATCTATATGTGAATTTCCTGATTAAATTTAACTAATCAAACTAATTTTCTTTTTAGAGGCAACAACAGGTTCTAATCCGGCGATGTCACTAATAGAACAGTATTCCGATATTTTACTCAACATGATGCAAAGTAAAATGGTAAATCAGTTCTCACAGAGCCCTCAAAGTCTACCACCGACACCCCGTGAAGATAGTTGATGATAAGATGGGATGAGAAGAAATTGTAAAAAAGTATTAAGAAAGGGGACTTAATTTATAGATTTTTGGTGACAAAAATTTACCCAAAAGTGTTAAAGTGTTAAAGAAATGACTAAGCAAACGGTGTTTTGTGTAAAAGTATACTCATATATTTCAATCTTGGTCCAAAGTGTTTGAAGTAAATATTGAAAGTGTTATCAAAAAAAGTGACTCGGTAAATGATTTTTTAATCAAAAAGTGTAAATTTTCAAACTATATCCACAGTTTTTAAGTGAAAATATTATCAAGTAATCACTCATTTTCAAAATAAAAAAAAAATGTAAGATGGTTTTGTGTAACATACAAGATTTTTTTCCACAGTGGAATAGTGCGTACAATCTGGGGGGATGGAAAAAAATTGTAACTTTGGCTAGGTGTGAAGAATGGAATGTGCACTAATTTTCATCTGCCTACCTTTAAGTGGGATACAGTGTGAAGCTTAAAAAAAATATTACTGTTTCTTCTATATTATGAGTGTTTGCTTGGAATTTTTTTAATTTAAAAAGTAAAAGTGATATTTTGCTTAAAATTATGATAAATATTAAAAACTATGATTGGATTAGATGCAATCATACTTTTTAACTAACCATCACTAAAGCGTTTTTTTTTAATTTTCATTCTTATGTCAGTCATTCCATAATTATTCTAAAATGTATGTAATAAAACTAAATGTATGTAAGTTTTCAATATATATAAAGTGAGTGTGTCTGTCGAATTGAATTTTGTAATAATAATATATCATTTGTGGATAATTATGTTTTCTTATTCTATAACACCATATATAACTGTATAAAGAATGATTAAAATTATAATTTGTCCTATAATTAACTCATTTAAATAAAATAACCTATAATTTAAACTGATTTGATTCTTTTTTTAATTATCTATATCTAAACCTGACATTTACATTAATTATTTTCCTATTTATTAAAAAAATCATACAAAGAATATTTATAATCTGTTGGTTAGATAGATTTTATAAGAAAATAATTTAACACATTTTAACCAGAATTATTTTGACATTTATCTTTTTCGATTATTTTATTTGAATAATTAATCCTTTCTTAGACTTATGCTCATATTATTCAATTTTAAACTGATATTATTTACACTTTTAATATATAACCAATAGATTATAAATGGTTTTAAAAATGTCCAATACAATATTTAAATCTAATTTATTATCCAATTACCTTATTGTGTAAATAATAAGGCTTAAAATGATGAAAAGTAAACTTAGTGTAATTAGGTTCTTATACAGTATGTGAATAAATATTATTCAAAATATGTAATACAAGTGAGGCAGGTTCGATTCTAATTACTGAATATTTTTGTGAATTTCTTCCTTTTTATTTTTTTTAATGAAATATCAATTAGCATTTTTTTTCATATACCGTATAAGTAACTAATAAATATATTATACAATTAATGAATGAGTAAAAAGTATGCTAAATATTATAAGCATAACTAAATTATTACAAAAAATAATGATTGAGTTGTAATAGTAGTCAAAATTTTAGTGTTTTTTTAGCTTTCCTTTAATATATTTCTAGTATTTGTTATTGTAACTTATAAATAAACGTCCACAAGTCAATATTTATATATATAAGGTCTCGATTTGTCACAATTAAAGTAATAACTTAATTAAAAAACTGTTAAATATTGATTAAATGGTTAAGCTAATGGTTAACTAATGTTTAACTGATGATTAACTTATAGGTTAATAATGGTTGTAACATAAAATGGTTATTCCGTAAGAAGTATCTCTCTTTCTTAAAAAAGATGTGCAGAATTTTATTTTTTTAAATTATGTATGTGATTTTTGAATATTTTTTCTTTATATTCTTTATTTTTTATAATCTGTATTTAAAGAGAATATAAGAGATACTCAATACGATACTTTTAAACTAATAAAATCGTTTTTTAATCAATTTTTACCAAAACATGGTTAAATCAACAAAACTGAATGTGAGATTTTTAACCCCTGTCAAATATATTTTGGATTATTTTGTTTAATATATTTATAGTCCGTACGTTAATAATGTGAAAAGTATTGTATGCATTAGATGTAAAAATGAATTATGTTTAGTTACCTGTAAAATTTTTTGACAAATACAAAATATTTTTGACAGGTGTTGATTGTTTTTTTGTTTAATAATTGTAACAAGGACAGGATATAGGGATGTAGATATTTTTCTTTTTTTTAATTTAATGTTCAAAATTGTAATGCCATTTACGAAAGACTAATTTTATAAATAATATAGTTATGTACGATATTACACATCCATTGAAGTATTTTTTGTTTTTTTTTTGTATTATTTCTCCTTTCTTTATATATGTTTTATTTTAATATGGGAATTTAGTTAGGAATTGACAGTAAAATGAGGATTTGGTTATATTATAAATTCTTAAGGTTTATATATAAATATATATTAGTTAATAAGCAAAAGTGGTCTAACGCAAATTTTGATATAATATAAACGTTTCATTTATATATGAAAAAAATCATAATTTGTTCCCCCTGTAGCCTATACTTTTAGTCAGTGCAGCAGGACAGCGACTGATTGTAAACGCGACGCTTGTGAGTTCGGCCCATATCGCGAATGATTATATTTAAACAATTTTCATTTCACTGCACGGGTTGACAAAACGATGTGTTGAGTTTCACCGCTTAAGGTGTAATATCTAGAAAGTTCAACGGTGCTTGGGGAACGGCGTTTCTAAACACTACCTTCCCTTCCCTCTGTCTACTCATGTCTACTGAGCGCAAATCTGTTGTTATAATAATCTAGATGGAAATCATGAGTTCGGCTTCACTCAAAGCACATATTTTTCGGTATTGCCAGTTCATTTCTCAGATTTTTGAATTTTCCTTATATATACATGAATATTTAGGAAAACTCATTTGAACTTACTCAAAAAACATTTGAAAGCAAAGGTAGCAAAGGGGCCTTAGAGTTCAGAGACTCACTCTCTGTTTTTTTTCTATTTTCTGGACATTGTTGAGTGACCGAACTTAAAGTCGAGCGTTATCTACCAGAACGGGTACTATAATTCTCTCTTCCGAGTGAGAATCGAACCCATAACCGTCTTGTTTACTGTCAGAAGTCAATCATTAAGAAACGATTTATTAACTAAAACCTTCACATTTATTCAAATTCAAAGTTAGACCACTTTTCAAAGGATTTGAAAAGAATTGACTAAAAATCTTCACTATCCATTTTATAGCACGCTGTATAATATACGCTTATTTATATACATACAGTTAATGTTTATTATTTTACGAACATTATTATCGTTTTGAAAGACAGTGGTAGACTTTTTTAAGGTTGGTTTTTTATTTGCTGTATTGGACCCTCATAAAGACAAAAAAGCACTGCCAAAAAATGTCATGTATGAACCAGTTATTTTTTCATATTACATTTTTCCTAATTATTTTTATTTAAATATTTTTATTAAATGGCTGTAAAGAATATTGAGATTCATCACTTCGTCGTTGCGTTATTTAAATAAACATAAATAATCTATCCAAAGGTTTTTAAAATAAAAAAATAAACGATTTTGAAACGATAATAATTTCCAAATAAATTATTTATGTTATTTCATTATACATGTAAACACATTTTAAGTGAAAAGGGGTTTAAATCAAGATCTTGTAATTGACAAACGAAAATGAGTTTAAAATAATATGAGGTAAGTTAGTTTTCTAACGCACAATAAGCACATACCCTTTTTTATTCATATACTTAGGCAGAGAGTTTAGTAAAAAAACACCTCTCTACCACTTGTTCTCCGTTTTTTATTTACAATCATCTTTTGAGTGGCGGACCCGAACGCCGCGGCTTATGTTATCAAAACGAGGAAATGAAATTACTTTAAATATGTTAAATATGTATAAACACAGCTATTTAAATCAGTAACACTTAAATCGATGCTGCACTAGTAGGTACTGTATATTTAACTCATGCACCACAAAATTGAACTTTTATCCCTTTTCACCTTAAACAAAGCAAACATTTCATGTAATAAATGCTTAATCATAAAATAACCTATAAACTGCACTAAGTCGCCATTTTGTATATTATATTCATCACAAAATGGCGGATCATTTATATTCACTTTTTAGAATATTTAGAAATAATGTCATATTATTTTAATAGCAAGGCAAGATAATTCTGTTTTGTATTTTCACTTAATTAATGTACTTTTTGATAGGTAGAGGGTATTAAAATACATCCTTCCCCATTAACACTTCTGTTCCCCACTTTACGCCGAATTCTTGAAGCATTACTTGAGTGGCGGAACTCAAAGCCGCGCTCTGCCTTACCAGAGCGAGGAAATGAAAATATTAAATACATCATTACACCAAGTGGGAATAGAACCGACAAACGTCGCGTTTGCGCCACGACGGTCCCGTGGGCGGTAATGGCTTGTAATATTTTTACATATAGATATAATAAAAAGATAGACTATATAATTTTATTCCAATCCAATACCTTCTTATTTTTATTATACTATAAAATTTCAACAAAATGTGTTAGTGCTTAAAATAATGACATTACTTATAAATATTTTATTTTTCTTTCTAAATGCTTCGAAGTATGTACTAGTTGGAGGTAGGTTTTGAATTATTTTTAACCGACTTCTAAGAGAGTCAATATGTTATGTACAGTTAATATGTAAGGTCATTTTTGATAAAAATAAAAGAATTTCAATTGTGTGTTGTCTTTTCTTCTAACAAAAGCTCGAAAATCATATTAATAAATATCTTTATTTTTATAATTTTTTTACTAATAATAATGGCTTGGGTCCATCTTGGCGCAATGGTAAGGCGTCGGACGGTGAACGCGACGATTGCTAGTTCGATCCCTACTTGAGTGATTAATTATTTTAATTTCTTCGCTCTGGTAAACAGACAAAGTGTGGCTTTGAATTCTGAAGTAGATCCTAATTTTTGAACTAAAATGATTAAAATACAAGACAATGTAAATTAAAGACAAAAAGTTTAATTAATTTTCAATATTTTTTGTTTTATCTGTAGAACGAATTATATTTTGGTTGATCCTTCTCAATATGCCTGTCCTTATCAAGAATTCTAATATAGGTCGTCTTATCTCACGCTGCCTTGGTATACCTAGAATAATTTAAAAAATATATATATGAAAAGAAAAAAAAATAATTATTACATTATTATTATTTTTAAATCTAATTTAATTATTATATTATTATTAACGCTGCACCTATACTTAACAATCTCTTAATAATAATAATTTGGATACACTTACGTTGGACTTGCAAAGGCTTTGTGGATGTTTGAGGGCCTAATTCATACAGTATTTGTAAATCGGCATGATTCCCGAAACGAAACCCAAAACCTATACGATGATCGTTTCCTAAAAATATATACTCATATTAATTATATTAAAAAAAAACCTTCGTTACGCCTACCCTGCTAGATGCGGGATACAGCGTGAAGCTAGAAACCTCTCTCACTCAACAAGACTTAGTAGCGGGCTGAGTGGGCTATAGCCCAGTGGCGTAGCTAGGGGGGTGCGAGCGGTGCGGTCGCACCGGGCATCAACAGGAAAAGGGCATCAAAGTCGACGATTACTTTGTTTTTTTTAGAACTCAACGGCGATGATCACCTTTTTTTTTTTTTAGAAGTCAACATTGACGATCACTTTGTTCTTTTATAGAACTCATCAAAAAAAAAGAGGGATTAAAGTTGACGATAAGTTTTTTTTTTTTTTGTAACTCATCAACAGGAAAGGGGCATCAAGTTCCCCGAGCCGCACCGGGCAGCAAATACCCTAGCTACACCACTGCTATAGCCTGCACGCATGTGACGCTATATCCACATATGTCATTATCTATTTGCATATGTCATATCACATCCATACATGCGATCTTACATACACACATTTTTTATTACTTTTCCCCTGCACTATCTTCGTCGTCTTGCTGGCTCTTCTCAGCAGAACTGATACATGTTGAATTTAAACATTATAGTCTACCTTTCACGATCCTGGGAGCAAAGCCGTAATACGCTGTGAACCCCATAGCGACGTCCTCTGGCACAATAAAGAAGAAACCATTGATTAAAGAACCTAGAGAAAGAAGAATGACTTTTATTACCAGTTCTTTTAGAATTACGCTATATCCTGCACATAGCAGGTAGGCAGAAGGAACCTGGGAACCTAGTATTAAGATATTATTCGTTTCCATTAAGACACTTCCATTCCCCATTTTTCTCCGAATTCTAGAGGCATTGCGTGTTGAGTGATGGAAATCAACGCCGCACTTTGTCTCTTTACAAGAGCGAAGAAATTAAAATTTCAAATATTTCATTCCCCCAGTGAGAATCGAACCTGGGACCTTGTGTTTAGACACAACATTCGTGACTTTCCGCCGAATTTTTAAGACATTGGGTGTTGAGCGCGATTTACCTTGTTAACAGAGCGACGGAAAGTTAATATTAAATGTTTTATTCCCCCGATTGGGAATTGAATTCACAATCGTCACGTTTGTATATAGTAACATGCTTGTACCTCCGCGGCACGGCGGCCTTAAAAGATGCCAAAAAAAAACCAAGCAATAATCAGGAACCAAACTAAAATCCTAGCACAATAACTTAATAATTTCTACCGAACCATAAAACCCATTCTATCTTCTCAAGTCGTTAAAGAGAAAGTTCATTAGATATTATTTTTAATGTGATACTTAAAAATCATTAGCTAACACTAAAATAAATTAAGTAACATTATGTTACGTAATATTGTCTGTGTTGGGGGTCGTGACTTCCACTTATTTTTTTTTTAGCTTCACGCTGTATCTCGCGCATAGCAGGGTAGGCAAAGGGAACTTAGTGTTAAGACATTCCGTTTCCCTCAGACTGCTTTCCGAGTCTTCTTCTTCTTCTTCTTCCTGGCATTAATCCCGGCTATTACCAGGGTCTGCCTTCCTACTTAACCTACTCCACTTTGCACGATCTTTTGCGTCCTCGGTGGTTAGACCATTGGCTCTCATGTCCTGCATCACGACATCCAACCAGCGCTTCCTTGGGCGTCCGGGAGGTCGCGCCCCAGGAACTGGTATAGCAAGGCACTTGCGTCCGACATAGTTCTGCTTTCCGAGTCATTGTGTATTAATTCACATATCGACGCCAGGACTTTTACGAGTGCGAGAAAAAGAAAATAGGTCATTCCCCCAAGTGGAAATCGAACTCACGGCCGTCACCGCGGCTCCGGCCTCTGTATATTGATTAATTCAAAATTTCAATATTTCCATACAATTTCTTAAAACATTACGTACTTTTACGTACATTTAAACACTATGCATGTCAAGGCTGCGCGTGCGCAAGTTTATGTAATCGATTCTAAACAGCTTAATGTAGGCATATATAATATGCACATAATATATTATATGACTTGTATTTTGATTTATTTTTTGTGTAAAAAATATCAAAAATATTATATAAAAAAACATACATATATAAGATACAATATGGAGTGCCTTGTTTACTATTATTTTATTAAATTTTTTACACCGTATTTTACACAAAGCAAGGTAGGCAGAAGGAACTTGGAAATTTTGTGTTTAGACACTCTTTTTCCTACTTTTCGCCAAATTTATGAGACATTGTTTGTTGAGATGCGGATCTCAACGCCGTACAGCTTATATAAAAATTATAAAATAATGAAGTACCTACATAACCATCTCTCTTGCCAAATGGTCATTCGTTAAAGCAATCTTTGTGCATGATTTTTTATAAATAATTATCTTACAGTGATATATTGAAAAATATAATTGTGTTGTATAAGGCCATTCTGGTGCAGTGGCAGTTTTTGTCTGTAAGAGCGATAATTATGGGTTCGATTCTTTTACAGATAAACTATCTTCATGTCCCACTGTACTAGACAAGTTGCGGCGTTGTGTTCCGCTACTCAACACGCAATATCTAAAGAAATATACTACTATAATTTCCTATACTATACGTCAGATACAGCACGAAGTTACAAAACAAATATTTCACCGCTCTATTCTATAAGATAGAACACGGCGTTGAATTCCGCACTTTACACAATTACATTTTGTGTAAATAGAGAAACTTCAAAACGGAGAAACTTATCACGTAATTTAAGAAGGAAAAACACTGATACTCACAATGAAATATTAAAATAACAGTAACTATGAAAATTTTCATAATTAAATAACAATATCTAAAATAAACAAACAGCTTTAGTGAATGGTAAAATACAAATGATGACAAAACAATTGTCGCCGATGTCCAAGGTTTGTTTCCCATAATTAAAGAAAATAAAATGACACGCATAGGTGTAACCTTCAATTAAATAATAGCTTCACGCTGTATCCCGCATCTGGCAGTTTAGGCAGAGAGAATCAAGTGTTAAGTAAGACACTTTATTCTCTACTTTCGATTATAATTCAAAATATTGCGAGTTTGGTGACGGTATTTAACGCCGCGTTTTGTACTAAAGAAATTATGATTTTTTTCATATCCCCAAATAGGAATCGAACTCACAGCCATCTTCTTTACAGTCATACGTTGCACCAAGACTACCTTATAATGATAACTCCTATAATTCTATAATGTTTTATAAATCGTTGAAATTAAATACGAGTATATTTATTCTTCTAGTGGGAACTTCTGGTGGGAAGTTCTTCTTCAAACCCAATACCTATTATTAATTATTTTGTTTAACACATTAAATTGTTATCAGAAACGAGTGCTATGCTAATAATATGATAGGTATCTGAGAAGATTTGAATTGGAGGAATTTGCAAAAATAACAGAACAACCTGAACAGGTTTAGATGAAACTTTGCAGTTATTTATTTTAGTTATAAACCAGAATAATACATAGGTTAGATACAATTTATGTGAACATTTTCTATGCTTTGTCCATAATATAACAATAAGCTTTAATAATATTAAAAAATATATGTCAATAATAATCAATAGATTTAATAAAAACATTCATATTGCTTGTAAAAAACTTTATATGATTATATTCTTATTCATTGTAATCGTCTCTTAACAAATGATAAATTTTTAGTGTTCATTAAAATTAGACAAAGATATTTAATTCCCATGGGAGTACTATCATTTCGGCGCGGCGTTGAGTTACGTCACACGTTATGTCTCGAAAATTGAGTGGAATTTGGGGGAACATAATTTTTTAACCCTTATTATTTCATCATTGTTATATTTATTTCTTTATATTAAGATATTATGAATTAAATTTTATGAATTTCCTTACGTTTGTGTCGATGTTTTGAACCCACTATATATACAGTGTTACACAAGCCCCTTTTACTTCTAAACGCAATATCTACTTTACTTACGTTTCACTAATATGAAAGTAACTTACTTAAAAGTAAAATATCATATCATAACTATCAATTTCGTTCAAACTAAATTGAATCTAATACCTATTTAAATAGAAGATAGTTCTCGTTAATAATCTATACTTCTCTACTAATATTACAAACCTGAAGAGTTTGTTTGGTTCAACGCACTAATCTCAAGAACTACTGGTTTTAACTGAGTTGGATAATCCATTTTTGCAAGTAGGCCATGACCTTGTGTTAAGACACTTTCTACCGCCGCAAATTTTGGAGACATTGCATGTTGAGTGGCGTAACTCACCGCCGTGCTTTGCCTTATTTCCTCTAGTCGAAATAGATCCACATAATGAATATAAGAAATAAGTAATTTTAAGTTTAATTCCTAATAAGGGAATAGTTTTATTTAAATTTATTTTCATTTCCTCGCCCTATAAAGACAAACCGCGACCTTGAGTTCCGCCACAGAACATGCAATGTCTCTACAATGTTCAGAAAGCAGAGATCGGGGTGCTTTGACACTAGACTCTCTGTAAGTATTGATTTTGAAAAATTCACTTTATTACATAGTATTTAGATTTAATTTTAAAATATTAGAAAAAATATTATATATTTCTAATATACAAATAAATGTCAATAGTAAATGAAACTTATTAATAATAAATAAGTTTCAATTTCATTTAACACATAAATAATATTAAAGAAACTAATTAGTTAATTTGTTTGTTGGCTTATCACAATTATTTTTATTTAAAACATATGGACAGCAGGGTTTATTTTCTTTAAAGAAAGGAATCCCACAAGTTATAATTTGTTTTTATCTTCGCGATATATATCTATATAAATTCTTTGAGGTTGTATTGGTACACCGGCACAACATATATCTGTGTACTACGGTTGTAGGGTCGACTCCCACTCGACTATTTTAATTTTCTCCCTTTCAACAGGGCAACAGAGTGTCTTAGGTCCCCTCTGACTACCTTACTATATGCGGGATAAAGCGTGAAATATATTTACATGAATATAACATTGACAGACAAAATCGGGGCCAAACAACTAGTGTAGTAAAACCTTGTCGCAATAGTGAAAGTACGACATATAGACTCACAGTCAGTTGGCGGCAAATCGTTGTAAAGAGAGTGCGTATTTTTTTTTAATTTCTTTATTTTTTTTAATTTACTCGCAAAGTGACAATGATATAACATTTTCGTGCCAATATGGAGAGTTTTTTGGTGTTTAATCTGTTCCTGCTTTCTTTTGGTAAGTTCGTGTTATGAAAATTGTATGGGAGGATATTTTTATGTATGGTACATACATTATTTGATTTATATTTATTTTGACATATTGTATAATGAATGATGCTAAGCAAATTATGAGGAAACTTTCTATATGAAATGTATAGTCGACAAAAGTATCTACATATACCTACTAGATATTTTGATATAAGAAAGTTAAAAAAAAAATGATGAAACGTAAGACACTCCGCTCTTCACTTTCCGTTCATATTAGAGACATTGCAAAATTTAACAAAATAACTAAAATAATAATGAAATTAGCTAAATTCTGGCGAAAAATCAAGTATGTAGAGTTTTGACACTGTGTGATTCTACCTTCTTTCTTTAAATTTTACTTATATATACTTTTTCTAATATTAAAAATGTTAAAATATTTTATTAAAAGCATTAAAATCTCTGAAGATTATGCCATAACCACCAAATTACAAAAAAAATACTATCTACATAGTTTTCATATAATTTAATTAAAAAAATATTCTAAATTTAATTATAAAAATATTCTATTATAACAGAATTAGCACGTAAAGCATGAAATTCATCCATTCTAATTCTAAGATAATAACTTCTAAGATTTTAATTAAATGAAGACTCCGTTCAACTTCCTCTTTCTATAATAACATTTCTTCACTTCTTACGCAAGTACTGAAGAAATAAAATACGAATAACATAATTTTCATAATATACTATTAATTAATTCCTGGAAGTGTTAATCATTGAGCTATAGGTACTTAAGTAACAGGTTCATTTCTCTTTAAGATTAAATTCTAGTTTAGTTTGAGACCATTGGCGCAGCGTGTGATTTTAAATGCGCTGGTTATGGGTTCGATTCCCACTTAAGAGGGTTGAAATGTTTAAAATTTTCATTTCCTCGCTGTGGTAAACACGTGACTAACATATACTACGTACTTAAATTTTAAGATGCTCCATTAAAAATTAACTAAAGCGACCATGTACGACCTCGACCTGCATTCTACAGGATGTTTGCAAAACATTAAACTTTCTGTTTACTTCACATTAACCTACATAAGTTATTTAATATTTAAGATTGAATCACGAAATTAACACGCTATATCTCGAAATTGGTTGGATAGTGGGGAACGGAGTGTTTTAACACTAGGGTCCCTACCCGGCTATATGCGGGATACTGTGTAAAGCTGAAAACCTATATACCTGACTTGAGGCCATCGTGGTGCAGTGAAAAACTAATGAAGTAAATTCCTCTCAAAAATTGGGCAGAAAGTGGGGAACGGAGATATTTCCTCTATTATTATATAAACGAAAACTTGATCAATATTAAAATATTTCGCATACAGCAGGATAGGCAGAGAAAACCTGCCTACGTTGTTGTTAAGAACCCTTCTCCATTTTTTGGGGTCCACGTTAGACGTTGTGCCCTTGCGCTAAGATTGGCCCCTCATTAAAATATTAATGTTATATATTTTATTTCAGTATCATGTGGAGTTATTATTCCTGAAGAATTACCGTCCTTGCTGTCTGTTGCATACTCGAATATACCACCTATTAAGAAAGGTAAAAAAACTTAATTTTTTTGGTAATTTAACAAAATATTACGTAACGTAAAAGAAAATAAAAATAAAAATCATTAAATGTTTCTAAAATCATACTCTATAATTCAGGGTTGAACCTTAAACTTTAAAATTGTAATTACATATATTAGACCTTAATACAAATACATGCTAATTGAAGGTTATTTAAAAGTAGTTTCGTTATTTCCTTTGTTTTTTAGTAGTTTTTTTATATTTATTAAATAATGTATGTAATACAAAAAGTGGTTATGACCTTTATGTATAAAGATATAGATTTAGAATACAAGGAAGAATTAAAAGATTTATAGTAAATGTCTTGAAATATTCTAATAATACTAAAGCTAAAAAGTTTGTTTGGTTGGACGAGCAGGAATAACTGGTTCGAATTGTATAAATTTTATAGGCAGGCTATAAACTACAATATGTTTTAGCTTCATGCTGTACCCCGTACATAGCAGAGTAAGCAGAGGGAACCTTATATTTAGACACTCCGTTCCCATTAAGACACTTCTGTTCCCCCATCTTATGTACAATATTCACTCTTAGACTTAAAAACATCAAGGAATCACAAAAAAATCCTACGACACAATAACTATAAGACACACAGATGAAAAAGTCCGAAGATTTAATATACCACTATACCTACCCTTCTGTTTACTTTGCTACATGCATAAAAGTTACTCAATCGCACAAGAAAAAGAGTTATAATTTTATATCATATATTACAGGTACCGATTCACGTATAGGCTTCGGTTTCGCTTTTGGGAATCATGCAGACTTCCAGGTTATGCTCGAGCTCGGCCCCCAAACTGAAACTATGAAATTAAGTAAGTAATTCAATTGTTATATACAGAATAATATTTAACAGAGTTAGAGCATAGTTAACAGAATTGAAGTTTTCAAAATACTTAAAGTTTGGGCGTAGGAATAAGAGGGATTAGTGTCCACACCAGAATAGTCTTGGGTCCAACCTAGACTATTTGGCGCCCATTCCAAAAATATTAGTAACAAAAAAATCATCCTGAAAAATAAAAAAAGCTTTACATGAATAGATCCATTTGAACGAGTGGGAATCGAACCCGTGACTCTTATTTTCTTTTTCTAGTCGGTTATACAGGGCGCAGCGGAATTATGCGTGACTGTGAAGGCTTGTAAGTTAGGTTCCTAATCGTGGGCATGAAGTATTTCCAATTCCTTGCCTTGGTAACAGAACAAAGCGCGTTGATTTTTGCCACTCAACACACAATGACTCGAAATTTGTGCAACAATACAAGTGGGATACATAATGAAATAAAATAAAATATAAATATATTTTAAATACAAAAATTAAATTTTCAGATGGGCAACCATTTCCCAAAAATGGTAACAGCAACAGTAAAAGGCAAGCGCCGTTACCACCAGTGAAAATCAACAAGAATAGAGAGAAGGTACCTACTTTAGGATTTTTCCGTTTTTAATTTTTAACTGGAGAACGGCAATCGTAACACTAACTTCGAAGGTATCCCCTGCGTACCTTGCTATGAGCGGGTTACACCGTGAATTGAAAAAAGTTTGAAGTCCACGCGAACAAAGTTACGGGAGATAATTAATAAATTATAATTTTGCATAAAATCCTCTTAAAATTGAGCCAAATATCAATTTAATAAAGTAATAAAATAAAGCTATATTATTGTAAGTACAATTGCTATAAAATAATGAACAGGCGTTATATTATTATTGTAAAAGATGTTAATTCGGATGCTTCGCCGAGAAAAAAAACCTTTTTCACCTTAATATTTCGAACTAAAGGCTATTCTTTAAATAAATATAAAACTTTTAGAATTGCGTGTAGATTGGCGCAACTCAATGGCGTGCTTTGTCTTCTTATGCATAACAACAGTTGTCATATTAAATTTAAATTTACAGTTTCTACAAAGCGACGCCGGTAAATACCTCCAAAATTGGGCGCAAAAGATGAAAAATCCTCAAAAACCCATAAAAAAAACCAAACCCGAAGTGTTTAATCTAGAAGATTCTATGGTAGAACTAGTGCAGAACGACAAAGGTGAATATGAGATTCACCAACCAAATCCTGCAATATCACAAAATACGTTGAATAAACTTAAGAAATTATATGGGGAGAAGGTAGAAGAAGCGAAAACAGTGGGACAGAGGACAGAAGAAGAGGTTAAGAAAATAACAGAAGACTTGTCTAATGTGGATTTGGAATAAATGGTTTTTTAAATAGAAATTTGCTTTTTTTAGTTGTTTTTTTATTATAAAATCGGGAAGGGAAGGGAACGGGAATGCAAGACGAAATATGGCGTTGAGTATGGTAGAGATATTTTCACTTGACTTAAGTATCGAATTGATCTCTTTGTGTAAAGGTTTTTTTTTAATTTCCAGTGTAAATTTTTTGGTGGTCTGTGGTCTTTGGTCAAATATGTTTTTAACAAACAGAAAAATAATATTACACAGAATAAATCTAATTCGGGAGGAAAGCGAAGAACGGAGTGTTTTAGCGGAAGGTTCTGACTGGCAGCCCTACTATCTATCAAGTCCTAATTTTCAAGTAGAAATCGAAACGACATTCATCGCCTTTATTCCTTATTCCTCTTCGCCACGACGGCCTAATATTTTCTTTATTTACAAAAAACTCTTCCGTTACTGACAGACAACGCACAGCCGACTCTACGCGGCGTAGAAGTTGCAATCTGGTATGGACAAGGATGTCCAGAACTTCCAATAGTAAGGATTAAAACAAGATATTACATTTTATCCGCTTGAACGAGGTTGCGGGCTACGACTGGTTGTATATTGTATGTATATAATAGTACATACACACTATTTACATCTCTGTTAGAATGTCAAACGAATACTTTGTTGCAATTTGTTAAGAGATAAGGAATCGGCTTCAAGGTACAAGAAAAAGCGAATTCTGGTGTTTCTAAAAAGTGACGGTAGTTAAGTAAGGTTTTTTTTTAACTTCATGATCTGTATCCACCACATAGAAGGGTAGGCAGAGGAATCCTGGGAACCAAGTGTTAATTAACAGATAAAATAACGTGGCTTTGCCATATGGACGGTCGGTTTTTGTCACTTCCCATTTCCCACTTCCCTACCCCCTACCCCCTCCTTATCTCTAGACCAGTACCCTCAACGGTACTGCTATAGGGAAACGCAAACGCTGCTAAATCGCTTCATGTTATGTTTTAAACATATACACAGTACCTAATGGTTTTATTTGCTTCAGCCGAGAATTGAACGCGTAATCCGATTATAGTTAATAGTCCCATCACGGTGTGTATCTCTATAGGAACCGGTGTGGTGGTGTTACAAATATATTGATTATAATAAAGTTATAGAGAAATTTATAGTGGGTAAATACTTCTTTAGAAAACGTTTAAGCATTTTTTAAACATATCTTGTAAACTATCAGTGCTCTGATCTTTCTATACAAAATTCTAAGAACGTATGACTTAGTGGGCAACCTGGGACAGTAAATAAGCGGGGGTTCAAATCCTGCTACGTTGAATTTAACGATATAAGAAAGTTAAAAATGGTTGGTAAATATAATTTTTTTGTTGCAATTTTTTTATTTTCATAAATAAATAGTTAGATAATAGTCACTGAGATCTTCATTTTATTATGGGACAGACGCATTAGTTTTTTATTTGCAGAGATGGTTGAGATGGGATGAAAACTAAGAGTTCCAGGTTCAAATCCCACATTAAAAGTTATAATTTCTAATTTCAATATATCTATAGCATATACGTCAGAAAAAATGAAAAAAAGTACCTTTCTACCAAAAAAAAAGTTAAAATTTAAAAAGTTTGAACGTCAAACGTGTCAGAATGTCGAAATTGCATCACGGTTCAAATTTAAATCGTACCCGCAATTACTTTGGGCCGGGTCAAAATTAAAGACGCCCAGAAGTCAAAAATTTCCACAAAAAATTTTGTATGGGGCGGTGCTTATAGGGAAAAGTGTATGTGGTCATACAATTTGTTCTCTAAGACGATGGTTGTAGGTTCGGTTCTTGCTTGAGGCAATTTCCACTCAATTGTTAGTAATTAGCCATGTTTTGTTCAGTTGGTATTTTTTTCCAAGATCTTTTGAGGAATTATTTGAGCGCGGATCCGTGAACGTTTGGATGTGCCTTTTGTAGTGTTTTTTGTATTTGTATGTAAAATATAATACGCATGTTTAAATAATTAATGAAGTATGTTTAAATTTATATAGAAGAGTGTTCTAAGAATAAAAATGAATTCACCTAGACATATTTAATATATATTTTTTAGCTTCAAGCTGTATTTCGCAAATAGCAGGCAGACAGAGGGAACCTAGTATCGCCCGCTTAATTTGTATTAAATATCTCGTTTTGTTAGTTTTATGTAAATAGAAATGAATCGAAAATAACTAAATTTTGAATGGGGATTCAGATACCTCCCGTATTCGCGCTTCTCGTATTGTCTTGTTTCCAGTCATAAAACGAAGAAATGAAAATAATCCATTCCCCCGAGTGAGGATCCAAACCCCCAACCTTCATGCTTACAGTCACGACGGCTTCAAGATATACAATGAAATTAGACATGCCACCTCCATTATTCCACCATCACAGTCACTATTATGACGGAGTTCAACCACTAAATATTCTTCGAAACCGTTTTTCTCAAAAAACAAAACGAAGAAAATTTTACTTAATTTTTTTGGACAAAATTCAAAACGTTTTGCGCGATTTTATTGTAATTATTTATAAGAAACCCAGCAGTATGTTGCGGGCGAATCGGTGTTTATTAAATTTAATTGTTCGCTTTTAATTACGTATAATAATTATTGTTTTGCATCAATCGGGACTCGAATTTGAGACCAATTATGTGTTATTTCTTTATAATTTCGAAGTTTTGAAGTTCCTTAGAACGGTATAGTACTAAAGAAAATTCAAGGGTATTTTCGTCTGGCTGTAAACGCTTTTTACTCGGGTGATGTCTATTTTCGACCCGACTACGGCGAAGTAAAGAGGAGAATTATGATTTTGACCTGTATGTATGTTTGTTCGTCTGTTCTTATTCATTGTAGATTCTAAAATATTAATCGTAATTTGACAAATGAGGCTTCGTTGCATGCGTCTCACGGGTCCACTGGGAAACTAAATTGAATGTGACGTCCCAAAGATGACTCAATTTAAAAATCAGAATTTACTGTTTTATATTTATACTAGAATATCTTACTTCAACAGGAAGTATATTACCTTCACGAATTAATTGCGCGGCGAACACTTGTATGTTTTGATTGCTTTGACTTAGAAGTTTAATTCCTTCTGTACTCTAAGAGACTGCAGTCCTGGATATTTTATATTAATTACTCTTGGTGAGCTTTCTTTCTCTACGTGAACCTTGAGAAAAAATATTTTGACAAAGGTACAGATGGATAACAAGGGGAACCTATAAAGGCTTATCAAATGAAACCCTCATAGGATCCAGAACTATAAAAAGACAGAAATTGGTCACTGAGGTGACTCCGTGTATTTCAATTTACTATTAATACGTTAGTAAAGCGTGGTGGGTAAAGGTCCTACGCGGCCTTTTCAAAGTATACAATCGCTCATACAAAATGTCTTTGCAAATTTTATAAATTATTTTTCGTTAATAAGTTCCTGCTATAATGAAAAATTTTCGGACAGACAGATAGACGGTAACTAATGATCTTTTCGGATTTAATTGATGGTTTAAAGGATATAGTAATTTAGGCTGGCTCGAGGAGGTCGTGGG
>HE671525.1:44496-57940 GCA_000313835.2 Heliconius melpomene melpomene
GTCAAAGACAAAAGCTTATCCCAATACAATAAAACTTAAATTGACATTAATCATAATGAATATGTATAATAAAAACAGGTGTACCACAAGGTACGTTTTGGGACCGATTTGTTTTTCTTTATCGTGTAGGTAATGTATGGTAAAAAAAGGGATGAATCACAAATTGTATAGAAGTTTACCCTTTTTCGGTTCATAAAAAAAGGTAATAGAGGTAAAACGCGACATTCCGCCACCGTTGCTCATAAGTCACATTGAAGATTAACTGAATTGACATTGAGAATGATTTTTATATGCTACGACTTTTGTAGTTGATATAATTTTTAACTTTATGCAAAATTCTGCATAAAGCAGACTAGGCACATGGAATCTAATATTAAGATATTCCATTCCCAAGGAACTCTACGCAGCCCTCTTTCTTTTCTTCCTAGTGAAAATCTTGGCAACCGTGGCGTTAACAATAAGACGTTATACGATATTGTGCAATGTTTTTGAACTGACAATTCAGTTTCGCTCTAACTATTATTAATATTACTAGTTACTTCTTTGGGATTTCTCCAAAGCCCTATGTAAACGAAAAAACAGAATTTCAAATTTTACGTAGAAATTAACGAGTAAACACAATGTTATATAAAAATAATATAAAAATCGTATCGTAGTCGCAACGATCTCGTCACCTATAAAGGTTCTAAATAGTTTTTATTATTGATGACTCTAGGGCAGACGTGAGTGGAGTTTGAATGTAAAAAACACTATAAGGTATTTTGTTTGTCTGTTTATCCTTTGTCAATCATTTGTCGTATTGGCTTCGTCTTTCTTTATACTTAAAGTATATATGTAAACGATTATAACTAACTTTTACCTGCGGCTTTGCCGTGTGGTCGGTCAAAAGTTAAGTTTGTAAGACGATAACTGAGGCCCGTATTTATAAACCAGTCTCAACTTTGAGATCGATCTTGAGATGCCGTTTTCATTGACAAATTCCCTTTTATTACATTGTTACAAATCGATCTAACAAAAGCATGTTTAAAATTCAAATCATCTCGACATTATAAGTACCTATTAATGCAATAATACATATACTATACCGTACTTGAGGCCGCCGTGGCGTATTGGCACAAGCGTGTGGCTGTACATGTCGTGTATGTTCTAGGTTCGATTCCCACTCGCGGAGATAAATTGATAATAAGGCAAAGCGCGGCGTTGAGTTCTGCTAGTTAACACGCAAGGCCCCGAAAATTTGGTGGAAAATGAGGAACGAAGTGTCTTAACAATAGCCTTACCTCATCTAACCCTCTGCCTACCCTGCCATATAGATATGAGATGAGAATACAGTTACTAATCCTATCCTACTAATATTATAAATGTGAAATTTTAGGAGGTGAATGTTTTTTCCACTTTGACGTAAAAACTACTGAATAGACTTAGATGAAACTTTCCAGTAATATAGCTTATATATCAAAATAATACATAGATTATAATTTATGTAAAGATTTTGTATAATCAGGCTATAATATAACAAGAAGCTTAAGCAGGCGAAGCCGTGTTTGGATAGCTAGTATGTTATAAAATCTAATATACAATGTAATAAACAAATGAAATTGTTAAGCATTTAAGTTTTTAAAGTAATATTTGAGACACGCCTATTTGTCTCGCCATATGAGGTCGCCTCAAAAAAGGATACCAAGTTACACTTGTAATAAAATTGTAAAGTTAACTGACGTTTTGTTGTCTTTGATGGTATTGGTAGTGGGTTCGATAATAAATGGTTTTATTTATTTAGGAAACAATCTTGGAAATAATTTAGCTTAATAATCCCTCACAATGCAAGGCAGGCAGAGGGAACCTACGAACCTTGCGTTAACACACTTTGTTTACCATTAAAACACTTCCGTTGCCTATTTTCCCCTGAATTCTGGATACGTTGCGTGTTGAGTGGTGTAACTCAACGCAACGCTTTGCCTAGTTTCCAGAGGCAAAGCGTTCAGAAAAATATTAAATATTACATTGACAGAGTAGAATTAGAACCCACAACCGTCGTCTGCTTGTGCCCCTGCGCCACGGTGGCCTATACATACGTAAGTTTAAACTTATTTTAAGATACGACGATATTGTCATAAGTAGATAGATAAGAGAAGCCGCGGGAAGTCCCTAGTTTTGGAAAAAAGTATACTTAAGCTTTAAATAAAAAAAATGTAACTTGTATCATTTTGTTTTTCATTTGAGGCTACGCTTTGGACTCGGACATAATCTGTGAAGAATTGTGTGAAAGAGATAAATGTATGAGGCCGTCGCAGTGGGATACTCTGGGGAATGTTTATATTTGAATAATGTTCATTTCCCTGCTCTGGTAGGAAAACGCGGCGTTGGGTTCCGCCACCCAACACTCAATGTTTCGAAAATACGGCGTTCCCTCTACCACGAAGCAACAGGGAAAAACGTGAAGCTGCTTGAAGCTGAACCAGGTGTACAAATTTATTTACTTTAACTTTATTTCCGAAACTCAACACCGCGCTTGGCCACGTTGTCAGAGCGAGGAAACGAACATATTATATATTTCATTCCCACAAATGGGAATTGAACCCACAACCTGTCGCACGGTTTACACCTGCACGCTGTGCCCCTGCGCCACTACTGGCCTCCAATTAAATTCAGTTATTTTTAATTTATAACCAATATTTATAACTTAAAAACAAATATTCTAACTTAAATTTTAATAACAAAAAGCGACAACCATGTTACAAATCTGTAGACAAATCTCCACATCAGATATCTCGTTCTTTATACCTACAAAAGAAAGAGATAGGGAACACATTTTTTTCAACCAGTTATGACTCGGGCGGAGATCATAAAGAATTCAAAAATGATATCCTACGACGGATGTTTAGAATGTTTACTTTGATACTTTATATTTAAAAAAAGAAACGAGACAAGTAAAAAAATAAAAAATCGGTCAAGTGCGAGTCGCATGCGCCCAACGATGGTTCTGTATCAGTTTCGGAATTATAAGTCAACAGGAAGTACAACAATGATTAACTACAAATGGTTAATTACCAATAAATACCTAAAATTTTACCCTTTGTTTGTACCTACCCACTATAAGTTCACATTTCATAACTGTAGTTCCACGTTCTTACAGGTTTTAATTACACGGCGAATTTCATATACATTGCTGCAAATCAACTTTTTGCAAGGGACAAAAGACCTGAATATTGGATATTGCTTTCAGTTTCATATCTTTACGCGATCTCCAGATAAATGGTCTTGATAGATGGAAAGACGAAGAACGAAGTGATCTAATAAGGGTTCCGTTTCTCCTTTTGTGGTACGAAACCCTAAAAAGAAAAAAATCTCCTTTCTCATAGGTCTTAAACCGGGTGTCCTTAGATAATATCTTTTATTGAATAATAAGGAAAAAAAAACGCGCCGATACTATCTCAATCGTATGAGGAATAGCCCTTCTGTTGCTTTTTTAAATATTTGTGTATGAAAGTTATGTTTATTTTATTTATTTATGTGTACATTATAAATTAGTGGATGTCTCATTTTAGCTTTGGCGGCTTTTGAATTGTTTTCAGTTAAGTTAAAGATACCTTCAGCCTGTATTCGGGACCATGGCGCAACTCAACACCGCGTTTTTTCATACTACAATGAAGAAATAGAAATAATCTATAGTAACATTATAAAGCCATGCCAGTTATGCCACAGGGACACAAGCGTACGACTGTAAACAAGACAGGCGGTGAGCTAAATTCCCACTCTATTCTCACTCTATTTCATATTTAATATTTTCATTTCCTCGCTCTGGTAAAAAGACAACGTGCTGTGTTGAGTATCGCCACTGAACACACAGTGTTTCAAGAAATCGGTGCTGTCAGAGTGTCTTAACACAAGGCGGCGTTGAGATTTACAAGTGGAATAAATATCTTCATTTCCATTCTGGTAGACTAAGGTCCTTATTTACTTATATAGATCGTCCTTAACTCTGTGATCAATCTTGAGATGCCAATCTCATCTATAGATTATTACAACGATATCTCAAGCTCAATGTGAGTGTTGAGAGCGGTTTATAAATACGTGCCTAAATGCGGTGTTGAGTTCCGCTACTTAACACGTAGGTACTATCTTAAAGTCGCACGGGATAAAGCGTGCAACCAAAGTCTTGCAAATTCAGTAGTTATTGTATCAACATTAAAAAAACAGTATTTAATTTTTTCCTTTTATTTATACAGCATTAAAGCTGTTTTCGTGGTGCGTGAATTATTAAGTGATTATTTTATAATTTATTGATTTTGTTTTAGTTGACGCTGTTCGTTTGCAGTGGCTCTGTGTCTGAGAAGACGTGATGGTTACGTGTTCGATACATTACTAGAAGATGTATATTTTTTTATTTTTACGCTGTATCTCGCATGTAGCAGGGTAGACAGAGGGAATGTAGTGTTTGACCACACTGTTCTCGACTTTTCGTTAAATTTTCGAAACATAGCACTCATTTCTCTTGGTATCAGAGCGAGAAAATGAAATAAATTTATTTCCCGGAGTGGTCAGGCCGCATTTATAGTAAGACGTTGTGCATATAAGTATACTTTCTGCTTATAAGTATACTTTCTTAGAAGGGTATGCAGAGGTCTGGGAACCTAGTCTTAAGATAATTTGTTCCCATTAAGACATTTCCGTTTCTCACTTTCGACCGAATTATTGAAGCGTCGAGTGTTGAGTGGCGGATTTCAACGCCGCGCTTTTGCCTCATCACCAGAGTGAAGAAATGAATGATTAAATATTTCATACCTCCGAGTAGAAATCGAACCCACTACCGTTTACAGTCGTACACTTGTACAGTTGCTCCGCGACGGCCTACTAAATATGACAAAATATAATAAAAGTAAAATAAAAGGTTTCGAAACACTAAAATTTGTTCTTTAAAATGTAATTTTTTATTTTTTATTACAACAATTTTTGTATGACAATACATTCGGTAATATTTTGATCGTGCTGTCAAAAGGTTGCAATAAAATTTCAAGTTAGTTCTTAGCTTAGTTTTTTGTTCGGATTTACGAGATTTTTAAAAAAAAATTGAAGTAAGCATACGTAAAAATAAAAATGACAGTTTTTTAGTTTCCTAATATTAGTGTAAACCGCAGTGTTGGGTTCCGCCGCTCAACACGCAATGTTTCGACAATTTGGCGGCATGTATAGAACGAGATGTTATAACACTACGTTCCCTCCAACTACCCTGCCATATGCGGGATACTACTTGAACTTAAAGAAAAATATTAAAAGATAGACAGACAGAAGTGTATAGGTATTTTGTATCTATGTAAACATTTATGTATGGAATTCGCAAACCAGTTCATAAAGTGCTACCCAACAAATTTATTATATACACATTTGTCCCGCTGTTAAGGTTAAGTTTGTTCCGTTATTTTTTTTGTATAGTGAAAATGTATACTAATAAAGTAAACATTTTCACTATACAAAAAACTTTTAAATTTTAAGAGAGTTGAGTGACAAATCCTTCCTTTCTATGTCGTCGTGGCGCAGCGGTCCAGCATCTGACTGTGAACACGACAGTTGTGGGTTCGATGTCCATGGCGAAGAATTAAATATTTTAAATTTCTCGCTCGCTAGTACGAAGACAATATGAGTAGTTCGATATTCTCGTATTCCTTTCGATTTCTCTTATTAGTCTCGATAATTGGAGGGTGCTTGGAAAATGGAGAGTCTTAACAGAAGATTCCTTCTGCCTATCTTGCTATAAATAAATGTTAATTATAGATCAATTATGCGTGTGTAGATATATTGTTATCGTTCTTCTTTCGAAATTATGTAAAGACTGTTTTAATTTAATTATTGTTGTGAACTTTTTAATTAAAAATAAGCAAAATATAACATTAGCCGTTTTATTGTATTAAATGTTTCCCTTATTATCTTATTAGATAATTGTTGGATTAAAATAAAAAGGAAGGAAGTTCACGCTCTATCCTCCCGCATATAAGCTACCATCAGGTTAGGCAGAGAGGACCTAGTGTTAAGAAACCCCCCATGTTCCCCACTCTAGCCAATTGCATGTTGAGTGGCAGAATTCAACGTCGCGCTTTGCCTATTTACCAGAGTGAGAAATTAAAATATAAAATATTTAATTCCCCCGAATAGGAATCGAACTCACAACGTCACGTTTCCTCTGCTACGACGGCCTCTGTGATATCGAATATTATTTAATTCGATGCGGGTCCCGTATTCAAATTTGATGATCCTATTTTATGTTTTGCGGTTAAATGTGCGGTTATATAGTAGGATATGCTATAAAATGAATGGTAAGTCTATTCGAATTCCGTTGGATGTAGTACATTTGTATAGAGGCTTGTGCGAGATGCACAACAGAAGTTTGACTATAAAACGTGACGGTTGTATGTTCGATTCCTACTCAATGCATTAAATTATGAATATGTTTTTTCGCTCTGCTAACGACTCAAAGCATGCCGTAGAGTTCCTGTATTCAACACGAAATGCCACGAAATACACGGATTCGGTGGAAAGTGGAGAATGAAGGTATATTAATAGGAACGGAATCTCTCAACACTAGGTTCCCAGGTTCCCTCTGTCTACCCTTCTATGTGCGAGATACAGCGTGAAGCTAAAAAAATATTTTCCAAGAACATTGTTTCACTTATACTGTTATTGTCATTATATTACTTAGGAAATACTTTAACTATTGTTGTCATTTAATTACTTTGTTTTAACTATAACAGTTAAATTTTAACGGTTATTGCCTTTATCTACTAATATTTTAAAAATGGTACAGTTATTTTTAACAAATTTTTATGAAGGACTTCTTAATTACTTATAACGGTCTAGTTAACAAAAGGTTGTTTTAGAAAAGAAGTAAATAATAATGATTGTGGAATGTAGGTACAAATTCTGGTAAATGTATTTGTTTTTAATCTTTTCACTTTTTACTTTTCCCTTATATGGCGGTGGGACGTAAATGTATATGGCCATATTAACGTAACACGTGGCGATTGTGAGTTCGAAAACTAGGCTGCCTGCTCTACTACATGCGAGATACTATTAGAGTCTAGATTCTAAACCTATTCACGGACGGATGAGATACTATACTTATATCACTTTGAAAAACATAAAAAAATATATGAAACAAAATACAGCAAAAAACTAAAACAACTAAAAATACTTCATTGCCTTTTTCGGCGTATTATGGTAGGCAGAGAGAACCTAGTGTCAAACATTCCGTTTTCCAATTCCTCCTTATTTTCTACACATAATATGATATGATTAAATACATAATATGATTAAATCTATGACTAGAAAAACCTTTTATTATTATCGGACTTAAATGTTAAAAGAAATTCCAAGAATTAAGAAAACAATTGGTTTACAAGAATTTTAAGGTGTCAACCTGAATGAGTCACTGAACAGGTAACTTCATTAGTCATTAGACGCCGCCGTGACGGAGTGTCACAGCGCCTGTGTGTAAACGACGGTTGTGGGTTCGATTACTATTTAGATGATGATGATTCTATCATTGTGTAAATTAGGTTCCCTCTGCTTACCTTGCTACATTTGGGTACAGTGTGAAGCCAAATAAGAAATGTTTTCTTTTCTCATAAGTTTGTTAGAAAAACTGGGAAGTTGAATTCCCCTACTTACCAAGTAACTTAACTTTATTAAAAGCTTCTCGGGTGCGAAAAATATGAAATAATATAAATACAAGAATTTTGCACCAATTTAATATTAGTTAAACGTTAATTGACGTCTCTGAGTGCGCCTGTTAAAGGAACATTTCTATAACTGAATAACTCCTTTAGCTCAAGTAACTAGGTATTATGACTACAAAGAGATGAAAAATGTACGTCGGGGTTATAAGGTAGCGAACTTAGAAGAAGCGGGAGCGGAAAGCGAACAATTTATATACATATGAAGCTTTTCCGCTGCTAACATATAACACACAAATGAAACTACTGGATTTAGAAACGTTGCTATTATATATAAAGATACAGTGTAGAGAGACACTAAGAGAGGATTTCTTAAAATTGCTACGGAAACGGGAATCAACGGGACGGATTTTACTTGTTCCGCAAAAAAATATTTCCTTTCCTCGAGTGAGGATCGAAACCACAACCCGTCGATTTTGCATTTTGACTATAATTTTCATAAAAAAACATTACCACCAAATTATTTTCTCTAAAATAATCAGTCCGCTCGTCCCCTAACAATGGTCTCATCACCAAGTGACAGATGAACACACAATAAATCACAACGATAGAGACCCAGAACTCGAAACGCTAAGTTAAGCTTTAAAGGTTTGTGTTAAGGGGAAGGGTGGCATTAAAATTATGTATATCGTATATAAATCCCGGCGTTGAGTTACGCCACTCAACATACAATACCACGAAAATTCGACGAAAATTAGGGAATTAAATATTTTAACACTATATTTTGACTTCCAAACGTGTGCCTATCCTGCTATACTCCTAAACCTATAAAAAAAAATGTCAACTGACAGTTGAATGCCATCCGCGAAGAAGCCAGTTAGTGTTTACATATGCGTAAAAATCGCAAACATTATAGATCCAATACTGATATACTAAAAGTGAAATTTTATTACTAGGTTTTCAGGTTCCCTCTACTAACCCTGCTATGGGACGTCTACGATATATATGCGCAAGACAGCGCGGAGCTAAATAAAAAGAGAAAAAACATAGCAAGATATCCTATAAAGTAAGTAATTAATATGTAAGATACAGGTATAGTAAAAAATTAAAATGTAACTACAAAGTTTACGCATGAAGCCGAAATAACCTTCTGTTTTTATTTTTCCTAAGAATATTTTTTTCTTTTTAAATTTAGTTACTCCTTACTAAAGGAAGGAAGGTAATTTCTAAAAAAAACTTAGATTTGAACTCCGGAATTATAAACATATAGGTTTGAAGTAAGTTTCTTAAACTTCTCCTTAATAAAATTTTACACGGTATGTAAGTAAGACTAGTTAGTATGTTTGTGTCTTTGCTATGTGGGCGTTAGATGGATATTAGAAATTGTTATTTATTTACTATTTCGCTTTGGTAACAAGACATAGCGCGGCGTTGTGTTACGCCATTGTGTGAAACGCCACAGTGTTGAAGTTACGGAAAGTGAGAAAACTTTATCTACTATTTTCATAGTTTTTAATGTAGTTCAGGATGGACTGGGGTTTTTCTGTCTACCCCGCTATATATGCGGGATACAGCGTGAAGCAATTTTTTTAATCACGTAAATGACACGGCAGCAGTGTAAAAGCGTGAAACCAGTAAGCTGAGGCAGTGCAGTGGTTCTTAATGGAGAGTCCTTTGTCGGAGATAACTTATCAAGAAAACGTAACTGTTTTTTCTTAAGATTCACTAAAAAGGTTTTTTTACTTTATGTCTAAATTTGGGAGTTATATTAAGTGACGGTATGGAACTTGCACCACCGTCTCTTAAGAGAATTAAGATTTTCTCTCAAGAAAAAATGATTTCATGTCCACAACGGGGAAGGAACTTACAACCACCGCGTTTACAGTAAAATTTTGTCCCTCTGCTACATGATCACTTCTGAAAGTGGAATTGCATTTATTATATTAATAATAAATACATAATTTTAGGCCATTGTGGCGCAGTGACTGACTGTGGACGCAACGGTTGTTGGTTCGATTCCCACTCAATTTATGAAATATTTAATATTTTTATTTTTTCGCTCTGGTAACAAGTTGCGATTAAGCGATGATGAGTTCCGGTACTCAATCACAAAATACGCAATACCTCGGACACTGGAATGTGGGAAATGTAATGTCTTAACACTAGCTTTCTTTGTTCCCTCTATTTACCCTGCTAGGTGTGGTATACAGCGTGAAGCTTAACTAATACAATACTACCCCGTGTGGGAATCGAACCTAGAAATCTCGCATTTACAATCTGACGCTGTCCCACTGCGACATTATGGTCTCTAGAAGTGGCACTTCCTTTATTATTAATAGATAAATACACAAAAGAGAATATCTCGTCATTGTACTTCAGATATATTTTGATTTGAACTCAATTATTTATTTTAGATATAGCATGATTGGTAGAGACCAAGAGCACCACCATGTAAGTGTAGACCGTTAGACGTGACGATTGTGGTTATTATTCCCACTCGGGGGATGCTGAAAGTATGGTGCTGATTCCCGCCACTAAATACGGAATAGTGAACATAGTGTATTAACACTATCTTCCCTCTCCCTAACCTGATACAGCGTGAAGTTAGAAAAGAAAAATGAAACATCCCACCGAGCTATGAACTCATTATCACCGGATGCTGTCACATTTGAACCAAAATAAAGTCTGAATAAAATCTGCACATATTACGTCGCGTGGGAGTTACAAAAATGCTTAACGTCAATTTATTGGGCGTAACTTTCAAAATAAAGGTGACTTTTGTATTATTCAGGTTGTTGCTTAAATGGTCTTTTAAAGTATATACTACTTACATAAATGTGGAAACGGAGAATGTCTACACAAGGTGGTCGTGAGTTCACTTTCCAGTTTCGAGGAATTTATATTTTCTTATCCCCTCTAATGAGAATCGAACCCATTACCTTCCTACTACGTTTGTGGGAAATGCTATGATAAGATTTTAAAAATAACCCTAATATCATTATTAAAAATTTTAAATTTAGATCAGCGTCTGACTGTAAGCGTGAAGGTTGCGAGTTCGATCTTCATTGGGGGGCTGTTTATATTCAGTTTATTTTCATATCCTCCCTGTGTTGGAGGAAGCGCGGCAAGTTCACCCACTCAACATACAATATCTCAAAAATTCGACGTAAAGTGGAGAACAGATTTACCTCTGCTCGCTTTCCTGTGAGTGGGTTTCGAACACAAAACCTTCACGATATCAAACCTTTTCCACTGCGCCCCGACGGTTCAGTAATATTAATCTACCCCCAGCAAAATGATAAATAAATAAGTGACAATTCACTGTGTCGCAATAAAACTTATGATTTATACATACTAGTCACGTTATACTATAACTAAGAAGTGGCAAAAACACTTGAGGCTACATCGACATGGTAACTATGTGAGAGCAACACTGTGTGTACACTTGCATATAAAAGTGGAATGGAAATTAGTTTTTTATGAGTTTCACGCATTTAGCAGGTTAGGTAGAGGAAAGAGTGTTAAGACACTCCGTTCCAAAAGGCCACTCAATTTTCGAGATATTATGTTTTGGTGGTTAAAAGAGCAAGGATATGAAAAAATCTCATATCCCAGCCGGGATTCGAACTCACATCAGGCGTGAATACACCCAAAAAGCTATGCCGCTGCACTACTACAGTTGTAGATATTAATATTTGGTTGTAATATTTAAAGCTGGAGGATATTTTCAGTCAAGGTGGCTTTAAGATTGGCTATGTGGTTTTTTATGTTTGTTATATTTTTTTATTTAAACTTAACAACAATAAGAAATGTGGCTCTCGCCTTGGCGCAACAATACGCCTTCAGACTGTAAACGCGACGTTTGTAGACTTGTGGACCATTCGGGGGAAAGAGCTATATTTATTTAATCCCTTTAGTATCAAAACAAGGTGCAGTGTTGTCCGCCATTTAATTATTATTAAGAAACTAGTGTCTCGAAAATTAGCTGGTACCTAGGGAAGAGAGTGTCTTAACACTAGGTTCCATCTACCTACTCTGCTATATACCTACGGGATATAAATCAAAACAAAAAAAAAAACATATTTGCGAACGTATTTTGAACTCGCTACCATTACTTACATTCAAATATGTCAAATTTAAGAATAACGTCCAGCTTGATAAATGAGTATCAACTAATTACTTTGGAACATCGTTTCATAATATAATTAGGGGTTCAGTATTGTACATAAAAGGGTACTTTTCATTAAAATTCCATACAAATCAAAATTTTGTATTAAAGCAAAACCGAAAGGCAGTGTTAGTCTTTTTTTCTTCTTATTATTTATATTCGAAATCTAATTACGCCAATGAATCGAGAATTCGCGATAGTGATTGATGACTTAGGTTTTGGTCATGATGGTGGAATTCGTTTTCGGTCTTAGTGACGCCTTCGTGCCGTAGTGGGGCAGAATCTGACTGTAAGCAGATTGTCACTCGGGGGAATGATTATATTTAATTTATTTTAATTTTTGGGCTCCGGTAGATAATTCGCGGCGTTAAGTTCCGCAATAAAACAAGCAATATATCGAAAATTTGAAGGAGAGTGAGGATATGAGTGTCTTAATAGTAGATTCCCCCTCCCTACTCTGCTTTGCAGGAAAAAGCGTAAAGCTAAAAAAATCATTCTTACTTCGGATATGTAATCGAGGGCTGCCTTTAAATGCCCTCTGAGTGTTGGTAAAATTTTCATTCTATTTGTGAAATTTTAGTGGTCCCCTACACTCTCCGATTAGAAGATACCTTTAAATCAAATTACAGGTTTCAATGACCAAGGTTTTTTTAGTGTTGGCTTTTCGTTGTCTTTCAGTTAGTCACTCAGTAATGGTAGATTTTGCCAAAATTTAAGAATCTTTGCTAAAACAGTTGAGTTATAGTAAAGATATAGGACCTAATAAAAATTATATCAACCTATCGGCATTTGAATCTGTAAATATTCAGTAAATGTGAATTTTCAAGGAGATCGCACCTTTACTTGCCAGGTGTAGAATCCATCATAACAACAATGTTAATTTGGCAAGCCGTCCCGGGATGATTACGACGCCTCACTTTTGGGTGGAAATATGAAGAAAAAAACCTAAAAAAATTACACTCCCGGTTAATGAACTGGGGAGATTTGGATAAGGTTTGAGAGTAATCTTTGAAAATTTTTGATAAAGTTTTGGGCTCCCTGCGGTGCAGTGGGACAGCGTCTTCCTGTAAGAGTGGTGGTTGTGGATTGGATTCCCAGACGAGGGAAAGGTTATAAAATTTAAATGATTTCCCACCCTAGTAAGAAAAAGTAGGTATACACGCGCAAAGTAATTAATAATAGGGCAGAAAATGGGGAACGGAGTCTCTTATGTGTCTTATATTTAGATTCCTTATGTTAATACTAAGCCGAAATAAAACAGGTTAATGTTGTATGTCGTGGGTTCGGATCTCACTAAGGCGGAAAGAACTCCCTCCGCTCTGGTTGAGTTTCTCCACTGAATATGGTAAAAATTGGAACGGGGTATTTGTACATTAGGTTCCCTTTGTCTACTCTGCCATGCTGCCATAGTCCGTTCCTAATAAGATATTTCCGAGCCCCAATTTTCAATTCATAGGCATAACGGGTTGAGTGGCGGAGCACAACGCTTTGCTTTGTCTGTTACCAGAGCGGAGAAATGAAAATATTAAATATTTCATCCCCGCAAGTGGAAATCGTAGCATTTACAGTCACACACGTTTGCCCCTGCGTCACGCCGTGCCAGCCTTGC
>HE671525.1:66740-90923 GCA_000313835.2 Heliconius melpomene melpomene
CTGCCCGACGCCGACAGCGAGCTAGGTTAGGCAACATTACACAACCGCGGGTAAGGGGCCGGGGAGAGCGGCGTGACGCACCGGGGCAGCCCGCGCCTTCACGCCGGCCTCTGCGCCTCGTAATACTCGGTACTGGTTCACAACCAGGTAAACTCATATATTATTGACTTGCGCAATCCTTGGAGACACTGAGACACGTCATGGATTTTTTACTCGTTTGGGAATGACTCGAACTTTTAGCTTTTATTACTGACCTTCAGACGGTTAATTAGGCTTTGTGTACGTTGCATTTCTGTCTATAGTTTTAAACGCTAAACGTTCTTTTCTTAAATTATTTTATCTATTTTTAGTTTTCTTACATATTTAACCTATACTATGTCAATGACGAAATATTAAACTCCTTGAACTCCGCGTATTATACAATACCTGGCCGGGGGGGAAGGTCCGACCACTTCTAAGTACTATTTCATCAAGTTTTTACTCTCGTTCACCTTCAGATACCTACGTCTACACTGATAATGAAATATATTGAAATCAGTCGCCGGACGGTGGTTTTACCGATTGATAATGCAATTATTGCATATTACATATAACAAGACTACCAACGAATGCTAAAACTAATAAATAAATTAAACGAACACTGGTGGAAACCATAACACGCATATACCACGTCGAGAAATATAAAATATGGTGTAAAGTGGGTCGCGCGTGGTCTGTAGTGGTCTGGAGGTGGGTGGTACTTTCACTGGCGCCTTCGCGGTCTTTCCATGTCCTTGACCCCTCGCGCCGTATTCGTATACCTCCGAGCATATGACGTGCGATGCATAGTTGCATAACAATATGTAATTACTCACATGTTTTACAAAATGCATCATATTAGGAAAATATTTGACTTATCATACAATATTATACTATATTTTTCAATGTACTCGTATAGAAGGTACGGGACAGTTCAAATTTGTTTTATATGATTACATTTTGTATGAGGCAAGTGAGTTAAATCTGGATATTTTTGTTTTGTTCTGTTCTGTTCTTTGATTATGGCATTTCGAACATGCTGCTAGAAAACTATTCACAAGGTTTTTTTTTCTGTAAGTCAGGCGGTACTGATGTAGCAGCCAGCTTAGGTAGTGTTTTACTACTGGATAGTAGTAAGGCTAAAAAGCAATAAAAAATAGTACGAAAACATTCACTAATAGGATGAACAAGATGCGCACGCTGCGCACATGCTGCATGTGGCTGTAGGTCACTGCATGATGCAAAGGCTGTCGACTCCTGCATCATGCATTACGAAACAACCGCTTTCGAACGGCGCTATGACATCTACGCTGATATACTCGGTAGTCTACCAGGTAGTACCTAGTAGACTACCGGCTAGAGGTAGTACCTAGTAGGTACTAGGTACTGGGCCGGCTGCTAGTGCGAAGAGCAGCGTCATCATCATCAGACCAGCTCGTATGTACAGGCATAATTTTAAACTTTTTAAAGGAATTCGAAATTATTATAAAGTTCAGAAGAGAATATTTTGTTACTTTAACAGATTTAACTAATCTTAATCGCGTACCGCATTTTAGAATTCTCCTCGTGTTGTAGTTTAGGAATAAAAATAATTTTATTTTAGAAACATATTAACATTTAATTTATTTAGAACAATATAATAAATACCAAAATGTATTTTCAATACAAAAAAATCTACCGTGGCTTATAAAAGATTTGATACGACGCGCGACGATGGACCCCGCGCGACCTTGACCGAGACAGCTCCTTCAAGGTGCGGCCTTGGCCGCTGTAACTTGTTCTAAAGCTCCAAGAGCAATGATCTTTCTTTTTAATTTTTGTAGTCTCATAAATCTCAAAAATAGATTTTTATTTAGCTACACACTGTATCCCAAATACAGCCAGGCTGGCAGAGATGTGACCCAGTGTGAAGAAACTGGGCGTGCATGACAAAGCGCGGCGTTGAGTTCTGCCACTCAACACGCAAAGCCTCCAGAATTAATCAGAAAGTGGGGAACGGAGTGACTAAAAGAAACCTCTTCCAGCCAACCAGTGGAAGTGGATATCTAATTATCTATCAAAACAGCGGGGAGAGTACAATGTAATGTACACACGCAAACAATTATTGTCCTTATTGCGAGCTGAAAGTGCCTCGCTAAGATCCACGTTTCATTCCGGCGCACCTTTCCCCGAGCTCCGCTAGTAAACGCGATGATTGTAGGTTCTATACCCTACTAGGGGAAAAGAATTATTTTTATGTCTTCGTTCTGGTAACAAGACAAAGGGCGGCTAGTTAGCCGCATTTGCCCAATGTCTCAGAAAAAGGGCAGAAATGAGGAAAGGAACATTTTAAAACTAGGTTAGCATCACACTTCTAAAATGTATATCAAACGTCAAAGAAAGTGGGCGTGGTGTGTGGCGCGTGGCGCGTGGCGCGTGGCGCGTGGCGCGTGGCGTGTGGCGCGTGGCGCGTGGCTTATGGGTCACTCACCTCACAGTCACACAGATGTGTGCTCGATAGTCGTATATACTGACTGATTTGCGGTTTTGCTCACAATCTGCGGTTTTTCCTAATTATGTATAGAAAGTTCTTTTATTGATGCTTATTTTTGATTAATTGTTTATATATAACCCAATATGTTAATTTTGACAGCAGTTACGTGCGTGAGGCTTCTTAATTACGAAGCACGTCTTTTATATGTAAGAAAAAATGCTATAAAATAATAGAGTAAATAAATTATAAATTACTAGCAATATGAATGTGGTCTTTGTATTCGATATTTTGTCGGTGCCTCTCCTGCTATATGCAAGATATAGCGTGAAGCTAACATGAAATCTTCATAATAAATATATTTTTATACTCCTCATATGTATGTATAGATAATTGTATTTACAAATATCTCTTCTTTTTAATTTTTAATGAAATAAAAATTATATGGTAAAACTTGAAAGATAAACTGAAATTGATGTTTTCATTGCTATAGCAAAGTAAATGTAAAGTACGATGGCAAAGTTATTTGTTTATATCACCTCTGTGATCGGTACCAGCTATCAGCTCAGCTATCTTTAAATACGCATAGGGGTGGGGATGAAAAATCGTTCAAATAAAAATAGAAAAAAGAAAGATCGTTTCAAAGCCATTTCGAAAAAAATTAGAATATTTTAATAATATGCATGGTCTTATTTTGAATTTATAATTAAATCTGTAAATAAACGCACAATTGTATACATTTGATATCAAAATGTACATAGTCATTAAAGCATGCTAACCACTAAAGGCGAAGTAAGCCCTTCTGGAAAACATCTCTAGAGAAACCCTACATCGTCGATTATACGTAGATACTAATAAACTTTATTTTCTTACCTTTAATATCTACCGCCAACCACCCGCTGTCGATACAACTGACATTTATATGTAATTTTAAAGAATACGATATATTATCTTCAACTAACGCATTTAGCCAAGACCTTTAAATACTCCAGCCAGGCCTGTCCTCTCTGCACGCAGCGCTACTCGCACTCGAGCTGAGTGCAAAAACAATCCGAGTCCCTCGTGTTATTTAAACATGACGACGGAACAAACATTGGCCGTGATAGCGGCGTGACAGCGTGACAGCGTGACAGCGTGACACGGCACTAACGTGTAACTTTGTACTGATTCATTATATTTATTGCGCATAATTTCTTTTCTCACGCATAAGTAATTCATTGAAATGATCTTTTTTGATTAAAATAACAAATTATATTTGTACTAGGCTGCATAGAAGCGTATGAATTAGCTAAAGTCGTTACTTGTTTACACGAGTATATACATCAGCGTATATACGTAAAATATATGAAAGTTAACAAAAAAAACAATCTCGCGTTTTCTAAGTCGAGTCCCTATACAATTTTTCAAATTGATCGTTTCGGATTCTATTCAAATCATTTTTTTTTATTTTAAATTTCAATAAATTTATTTTGTTTTTTTTTTCAATTTTAAGCTGTATTGTAATTTTGAATCAAAATTAGATTTTAGAAAATATTTAATAGTGGAATGCTTCCTCCTGGCATTAATCCCGGCTAATGCCAGGAGGAAGCATTCCACTACATTTAATAGTGGAATATTTAATATTAATATTTTCTCGAAAGATCCTTCACACACTTTGATCGTGTCTTCTGCTATAACATCAAAAAATTAACATTCGTACACATTCACACAAATTCGTCATTGTTGCACCGAGCGAGCGATATATGACTTACTACTTATCTCTGTTATTGTTTACTTTATGCGCGGGAATTTTATAAAATTGTAATTATCACAGCAAACAGCAACATTTTGACGTTTATAAATATGTTGTACTGATAACGAGTATTTATAGAAAGATTACGTGACAACCCCCCCACTCCCCCTCCTCCGTCCAGTGGCCCACCTGTATGTATGTTAGGACGTCAAAAACGTTCAAACGAAGTTCAATTAATGGAAAGTTTTGTATTCATTTCTTTTCATCTTTTATAAAAAATATTGAAAAACTTTTTTTGAGATGAAGTAAAAAATATACATATATTGTTTGAGGCGCGTCACCGAGTCACACGTACTCGTACATGTATGTACATGAATATTTAATTTTGTCGAGCGGGAATCGAACCAATAGCCTGTTGCGTTTACGTTCACGTGTTCATTAGTTACGTAATTAATAATTGTATCTAATTTGTTCAGAACACTGCAAATATGAGTATTTTGAAATGGCACACTCGTACATACATTATTCTATTCTATAATTTTGACGGCGTAGACGCAGTGGCACTTTGAAAAACAAATAGTTTCATATATTAACCTCCTAATAAGTGATTGCCTCGCCTGCCTGTTCAGTTAGCTCTACCACAGTACTGCTAAATAACAGGCGGAGACTGGAGGACGGACTAATATAACACTAAGTTTTGTTTGCATTAAGTAAAACGTACGTGGATGAAATTGAAACAAATATTAGGCATATCATTACGATATTTAGAATTCCAAAGTACAAATGTAATAATTTTTTTTATAAAAAAGGACTCACATTTTGCAAGGCGTGTGGACTCCTGGAGTTGAAACTCGAGCGAACACTGTCGGTGTAGAGATGAACAAGACCATATATAAACTTCGAAATCGAATCAATGGTTAACATAATTATTATATTGTAGCTAAATAGTTAACATAATATTGTATGGAAAACCCGAAAACTTGGTTGAACTTTTTATGTTATACCGCTACGAGTATGGAGTCAGTAAGAGAGCTTGTTTATTAGTGGTTCATAAGTAGGTTAATCATTTTATATAGCAGAGAACGAACGGAGAACGTTATATAAAAACTCTCTACGCATTCTGAAAGAGCCCCTGGTAGTGGGCTACCTTTACTCGTACTGTATTGGTTACAATTGTCCATATCTCCCTCTACAGTCCTCTTTTAGTCTGAACTCAACCTCTCTCTCTCTCTTTGTCTTACCGGATTGGAGAAACAAGAATGATAATTAATTTCACCACAACAATATATAATGTATGTGTTATTCAAAGAGGAGATGTTTCTTTGTCCGTTTCTGTTTCGTTTCTTGAATCTGGATTCGTTTTAAGTTTCAAAATAGTTTGTGACTTTTTTTGTAAATTGCGCTGTTCCTTAAAATAACATGAACATACAGGGATACATATATATAACAGTTGTTTTGTATTTCTCAAAGTAAATCCGTTATCTTGCGACAGGTATCAAGTAGGATCTGCGCTATCTCCTAAACATTAGTTGATGTTCGAACATGCGTAGCATACTTATACAAATAATAATTAAATAATCGTATAATTCTATGTAAATATTACACTCAACACCAAATGTGAGTCTTATGATCACTAATCTAAAGTCGCCGTCTTATCTAAAGTAAACACTTTATTAAGAACATTGTGAGGAGAGCTACTTTATACAATAAATACAAAAAAAAATCAGGTATATTATAACATAATATGCTTAAAATAAATGAGATCTTTAATATATTTATAAAATTAGTGAATACAAGAAAGTGTTATAAATAGAACTGGGGCGAGATGAGTCCTCTCTCTTATCATCTTTTATTTATGTATTTTGTATAGAAATGAGAGACAATGGCGTGACCTTACAACTCCGTTAACGGCGTCACCTGCACGTAAGGCTTGCTCCACACAACAGAGTTTGTTGGGTTGAACGAGCAAATAACAATATTTATCTACTCGTTCGACTTGAGAAATTTCTTCTGCATTTTTATGTTTCTGACAATAAGATCTGTATTAAATGTAGAAATTCGCTTCAATAAGATCAATATTGAATTGAATGTACTTAAATTTCATAGAAATATTGTTGAAATATATAACTCTTCTATTACTGAATGAGACTGAATGACTACGCACAGCCAAAACTGGTACTTGAGTTTTTGATGTAAAATTTAACATGGTCTGGTCAGCGAGTGAAGTGAGTGGAGAGTACTAAGAGAAAATCGGGATTATCCGTCGTACGACTTAAAGTCGCGGGCGAGGTAGATTATAACAACATCACCAATTTACAGTACGTTCCAAACCTAATGTTTGCGTGCGTGACGCAGCCCTCGTGCGCCGCAGCGACGTGACGCGACGTGACGCGACGTCACACCACGCCCACGGCCGGACCTCCTCGCCGGCCACATATGGACCGAGCTCGTAACTCGTCACAGGTATTACGTACATCCTTCATTTGTTTATTGGTAGAGTACAGACGCACGGCATGTGGTGTGGGGCATCGTTCGTGTATTAATGAAACAATGATGACGCGAATGAGAAGACAACAGATAGTTTAGTCATTCAGCTTACATGACTCTACAGCATCTCGGTCCAGGATGGGGGCGAGGCGGATGTAATACACTTAGAACAATTAATTTATTGGTGTTCATATTTATGGAACCAGACATATTTATTTTATTCATATTTATATAAATAAACAAAAATTTTCGTATAATTTTCGTATAATTCTTGTCCTTGCAGTCGGTTCATTCTATTTTATTTTACTTCTTGGAATCGGTAAACAACTGTAAGGAATTATTTATTAAGTAGGTACAGAATTTTCATTTATAACTCTACTTAATTACGGCGTTGAATTTTGCTAATCAAAAATTAATGACTCGCGAAAAGTGGAGAATGAAATAAAAGAAAGCCGTTTTTTTCAGTTTGTTCAGGGGTTTCTTGGGGCTTGTTGGTCCTACGTCTAGTGCGAAAGCTGGTGAACCATTTCCATAAATTCTTAGGAAGTCCGTAAGATGAAGTTTTGCAAGAAGCGCCCCATGCCACACTCGAAAGTCTTTGCTATGTTTGAACTAACTTCTTTCCCTTGCTTTCGATAACAGCAGCCCATCGGTCCAGTATGGTATCTTGTATTTAATTCATGTCACATATACATACATAATTATTCAAACGAACGGAGATCGATTTGATGTATCACTGCATCATTTTTACATACAGCTAATTATAATGTGAGAGACAAAAAAGAGATAAAAATTGTACAAATTATTTCACAAATAATATGATTAAATATAAAAAATTTAATCTAACATTTGCAATTTGAAGTAAAATTATTATTTTAAAAAATAAAAAGCTTGTTTAAGATAATTTCAAATGATTTGGATTGGAGTTTTTTCGATTCAATGTTATGAATGAGTCACGAGCCTCGCACTGCACAAGACAATGGCGTAATTGGACGATGACATACTAAAGCAATTAAACAATTTAACTAGGAATGATTGTTTGTAGAGTCAGTTTGCAAACAATTAACTTGCTGTAAAATGTGTGAACGAATCCTGTTCTATGGGCTTTATGTACTTATTTGTAAAACTAACATCCCATCAAAAACATAAAAGTGAAATAACAGCCAAGTTTAATGCTGAGTAATGCGTCGTTTTCAACTTCGCCTATTTATATGAGTGTCGAGTTCTGTATTTACACACAAAAATTAAGGCTCTATTATGTGTTTGTAAAGTAGAGCCTAGCTTGTACTGTGAAAAAAATAGTCGAGTCAAATTTAGAATTATTATTTTATCCCAAGGGAACAGGACCAAAAGACCTCCCTTTCTTTTGGTGGTGAAATCGAGGACGACGTATTACCTTTGTGATTTTGATGTAATATCATTATTTTTTGTCAAGTTATTCGAGACCGAGACATTGCTGGTGTGGATTCGATCGAGGAAATAAAAACATATTTAAAATTAATATTTTCATTTCATCGATTCTCTGGTATACTCGTATAGCACACAAGTTCCTCCTCTCTATACTTCCGAGCCTCCAAAACTCGGTGCAAATGGGAAAAGCAGTGTCTCATTGTATATTGTGCACTCCGCACACACGTGAAACTGGTTTATTTTAAATTATTACTTTTAATCATTAATACATTGTTATTTCTTAAATTATGTTTATTTTCCTATGTTTTGTGATCTAATTTTCATATCTAACTCTTTTTTATGTTTAACTTTACGTTGTATCTCGCACATAGCAGAGTAGGCAGAGGAAACCTAGTGTTAAGACACTCTGTTCCCCATTTTCCACTTTTTTGTTTGTTACCGGTACACGAAGCAAAGCTTGGAGTTCCGCCACTCAAATACACAAAGTGACTTCGAAGAAGTGGGTGTCCTAACACTACATTCTCTCTGCCTATCCAGCTATGCGGAAAAAAGTGTGTACATAGTTTTTATAGCAGGAAAAAGTGCGAGCTTCACATCGAACACCTGTGAGTCACAGATGAAATTTTATTTATTCAAATATAAGCGTTAAAACGTCGATCGTTATCTAGTAATTAATTTAATGACACTCGCTGTGTAAAGTAACCTCACTCATTACTCGTCTGCGTCAGATCTTTTAAAGTATGGCAAAATAATAAATATATTTTAATTTAATAAATCGCTACGTACTTTCGATGTGTGAGATCTTTCATTCATAGTTGATGATTCACATCATAGATGTTTCAACGAAAGGCTGTCACACCCTAACTATAAGCAAAAGACCGACTGAATAAAAATATATACCAGAAATAGCACAATTAACGTTAAGCACACCATTTTAACCGAATACAACAAAAACAAAAAATTCCACGAAGACATTAACAAACATAAAACTTATCTGTGACGCGGTCAGTCATTGAAGATATATGTTTGTACAGCATGAATGGGCAACTTGGCACCGACAGGCACGGGGGCGGCGGGGCCGACGGGGGCGGTTTCTGTTAACTTTCAATGGAAGTGTGATTTAAGAGTTTTGAGACGCCGCGCGCCGGCGCTAAGTGCGTCAGATAGTCGGCAGTGTGCCGGTCGGTTCCGGCCCGGCACCTCTTTATTTGCAGCCTGTTATGTGGAGCTCACTGATTCATAGTTAGATGTATTGATAATATTGAACTTCAACGCGATTTCTAATGGTGGTAAAACCCCTTCATTCGTCTTAATGGCAGTTAGAGTAAATATGAGCCTTATTACATATGGAGCTTTCAAAGTTTTGTTGTTTCAATTAACTTAAGAACAATAACAATATTTAGATTGAGAATGCGCTAAAAGCATGGTCGGCAGAGAGGAAGTAGGTACTATTGAGATACTCAGTTCTACGGTTTCACGATTATAAAGCGAGAAGATAATGTCTTTTTCAATTTCCCTCTTGTCTAGCACAGGTCCACGGCGGGGATTCAAGGCCACTGTCGTGACAAGTAGCAGAGCTAAACGCCGTGTCTTGTGTGACATATACTTGTCCACACACAGTGTGTGATCAATCTTAAAAAAAATATAGTGATGACTAATACATGAGCAAATTAATCGGTCAACTTTTTATGAAATATCTAGTAAGTAGTCTTTTACTAATTGCTACTCGTATTAAATAAAACGTTCAGACCACGTTGACCTCTACAATTAATAATAATAAAATAATCCGCCGTATGTTTGCTAAGTTACTTATTTATTATGTTATAAATGCAGCGCTTACTATATCTAAGTATAAAAAACATGCGAGCAGAGTGTTTTATAGGGATGGTATAACCCTGTCGTACTAATGTTGTAATGTACAACGACTACGACGTACGGAGGTGAAACTTTACAATAATATATGTTGCTTATACACTTGAATAGTACATATTATGCTATAGCTATATATAGAATTTTGAAAAGATTTTATTCTTTTTATTATTTAGATATTATTTTTGTAATTTGGCGATAAAACTACAACAAGTACACGCGGATCGCTTGTGTTTTATAGTTCTCGTATTAAACATGTTTCAGGTTAGTTTCTATTTAATCATACGTGTACTTCTGCACAAACCTGTCTATAGTGTACAGTTTGCTGACATGAGTCAGAGACACGCGCTTAGATTAGAAGAGAAGAGGCACAAGCGTGCGAATGTAAACAGGACCGGTTGACACGACGGGTTCCATTCCCACTCAAGAGAATAAAATATTTATTTCTTCGTTGTAGTAACAGGGCCAAGTGCGGCATTGCCGCTTCCCTGGGGAAGTGCATGTGCAGGATACAGTATGAAGCCAGAAAACAAAAAATATTAAGCAAACAACAAATTTATTAAAAATACAGACCAAAAGTTAGTTAATAAACATTAAAATCGGTATATTTAAATGCAATTTATGTATACTAATACTGTAATACTTAAAATAAAATAAAAAATTACAATGTGGCAGAAGTAAGTACGGGAGCTTTATTTATCCTCAAATTTGTTATATTATAATTGATATTAGATTTGATAGGTATGACCGTATCAATTAAAATATAAATAAGGTGCACGAGTGGTACAAGGAAAACGCACTTTTATTCGCCGCTAATGTTGTCTCTTGAGATTTCCTACGCGCACTCGGGATGCGTCGCGACGTCACCATGCATGCAGTGGAGTGGTACATAGCTCGGTGCTGACGTCAGTGTTACAACATCGTTAACTCTGAGGGTAATTTCTATAACAGATTATTAGAGATTAAGGTAAATTTTCTTGTATATTTAAACAAAAAGAAATAAATATAAAGTTAAAGTTCCTAATTATGTATTGATATTTTTCTTTTAAAAACTTCAAGATCTTTTCTCGTAGTCATCTCCTATACGGGGATCTCCTATATAGGACGCCACCTACCTAAGAGCCAAACTTCAACTTTCTAAGTCCTGTAGTTTCGTTGGTGCTGTATATTAACATTTGTACATAGATTTCAACATTATCATATAAACGATTAGATAATAAATATTTACATAAATAAAGAATTAATATGAATTTCAATATGTGTAGCTTTACGTATATAGAACGTTAAAGGAAAACACGTCGTGCGACACTCCGCGAGCCTGAGCTGTGTACTAATAGAACATCTGTGAGGTGCGATCGGAAATCTTAATTACATAATGTGCTGGTCTCATTACCAGCAATGCGTAGTGGCAGTCGTAGTACTTGTAATAAATGTTACCCTATAATGTCGTTCACTCCGATTAAAATGTAACTGTACCCAGAGGTCTATGAGAGCGAAACAAACACAAGAACGACCGCGTAATATCTGGAATCATTTGGCATTTCTTAAAAATGTATTAGTACAAGTAAAGTACAAGCATCGATAATAATTAGCGGTTCGAAGTCAGATAAGGGCGAACGTGCCTCGACTTGTTCACTGGGGTCCATTGAGTAACTGCGCAGGAATGCACCGGGGAGTCGGGGGGAGCGGGGCACGTGGGACCCTCACAGCTCCACCGCTTCATACAAATGGGAATATTAACATGGTCACAATGGTAACGGTATACTTGTTTACTACGCCGTGGGCAGTGTTTCCATTTGTTTTATATTGTTCGCCAAAATTGTGGGTACTTAAACTTTTTATTTCTAATTCTAAAAGTATATAATAAAATTATGTATAAACTTATTTTAATTTAGAAATAAAAAATCTTCCTATAGGCTATGGCAAAAAGATATAGCAACTGCAGATTGGTGCAACCACATGTATTTTTTAATTTCTGGCAAGAAATTGTGAACGCAAAATTCTGAAAGGCACCGTTTCTAACTGAACAGGCACAGTCCTGTCAGAACGTACCCAACATTTCATTAAAAGGTGTTAGATCCCCACAAGTGGCACGCGGCTCCTTGACGCCGCACAACACAAAGGTGTCATTAGTCCTCTAAACAAAAAGTAAAGTTTGGTTGTCTCGAGCCCGATCGCTTACAACCTCACTTGTGAATCATGCCACCTTCCGGAAACTCTCCTTTCTACCTGCTTGCTCTCTTCACCGTAAACATTCCATTATGACTTTGCGGATCCTTTTGTGAGATCACGCGACTGTATGGCGTAGTGTAGGTACACTATAATGTAACTAGGTATAACATAAATTTTTAAGATAAATTTAGGATTTATCTCTTAATTTGTAAATAATACGTGAGGAATAGTGTGATAAACATAAGAAAGTTAGCTGTATGGTGCAGTTTACGTTAAGCAGCAGCAGGGTAGGCAGACATTGAGTATTGGATGGCGGAGCTAGTTTAACAGTTATTGGTGCGTGAGTGGAAAATAACGTAAGTTTTTAAAGCATTCTCTTATGGATGTGTATGAAGTGTGGCGTGTGACATATCGAAGGCGAAACACGTTGCAATGTGAGCCAAAACGCGCCTTCTCTTTCAACACAAGAATTTCCGGTCCGTGTGAACGTCGGTCAGATCGAAACAATGCATAAGAATTTGTTTAAATAGTAACTATATGTTATATATATATACGTTATTATCAAATGTGTTTGTTTTTTGCATATCTTTCGAATATATTTATAAAAGATATATATATAATAGTGATATATATCCATTTATATTTGTACATGCTGCCAGAATTGGGGAACGAAGTGTCTTAACATTAAATTCCCTCTGTCTACCTTGTTCGGCCATCCTGGCTGGTTGGCACAAAATAATGTCGCATTTGTTTGATATTTGTCACTTGTACTCATATTCCTATTACTATACTTGTGATATAAAGAGCGTGAAATATTTGTTTCTAAGCTGTATTTGTAGAAATAGCCAAAATAAAAATAAGCAATTAAATAAAGTATATAATTCCGCGAACAAGCTCACAGAAGGGCTCTCTAAACTCACTCTGTCGCATGCCCACGGGTGTACCTGGGGTATTGCCCTGAGCTGCCTCCCCTGCAACATGACCCGGAACTACTGTCTGTCTGCTGAGGCGTTTCAAATCAGTTGCTTTAATTGATATTTAACATTGAACAGTATACGAGTATTTTCCACATCATTACCAAGCTTTTAAATAATTGTTGCTTTCAAAAACCCCGTGATGTCGATTTATCACCATTCCTAAAGCTTTTACGACATAAAAAACTTAATATTTATGTATTATGACTTGCAAATATTGCTGAATCTTTTTTATGTTTAACCACAAGCTGAAGAGAGCACCAATAATTGTCTATTCAGCGATATATCAATAAGCAATTACAATTAGAAAGATGGAATAACGGCGTCTTTACTGTTTAGGGATCAGCAGCAGCAGGAACAAGTTGCACGTCGAGTAGGGGCAGTGTGGTCGGGTTCTCTGTTTTATGTAAGTCAATCGGGAATTGTCTATACTTTCTTTGCAAAGTATGGTTCATCACTAGGTTCCTTTTCAATGTTTGACGCGTCATATAAAAAATCGTGAAAATATATAAAGGTTCTAGGAAAATGTATCTGTGAACCAAATATGAGAAAATTATCGGTTTGTAGAAGGGAAGTCTTTGTACTTTTTCAGGTGACATTTGCCATGGTGGAAGGAAGTGTTACTAGAACAAGGCAACCAAAAGATATCCAGAAATTCTGCAGAACCTTAACATCACGTAGAGTCAGGCCGCGAAGTCGCGACTCATGATGTGTTCTCCGGTTGTGCATATTTTTGAAAAATTGCTTGCGGTTTCCGAACATGTAGTTATTGATTAGGCACTTGATGCGTGACGCGCACTACAGGTTGTCTTAATGGTAAATACAAAACAAAAAAAAACTGTTATTTCAGTTCGTAACCTGTGTACGTTTATATTAATACATAGGAAATTTATTGTTTTGTATTATTATCTTTATTTTATTGCGTTAGTATTATTTTATAGCTTGTCAAATTAATTAAATGTATAATAACCACATATGGGTACCACGAGGTATGAATGGAAATATTTAAAAATATATTTAATTGCCTGCTTGGGCAGACAAATCGCGGCGCTGAGTTCTGACACTCAACACACAATATCTCGAAAATCGGACGGAATGTAAGGAACTGAGTGTCTCGACACTAAGTTTTCCTGAGCTACTTGTTATAGGAATAAAAGCTTCAATCTGGTTCTTGACTGGTTGTACCCTCAAATAATATTATGTTTTGACTAGTTCATAATATCTCGGTATTCTAACATCCTCCTTTCTTCCTTGCATTGAAACATTTTTACTGTTTATGTAATATGTAATTCCATTTCAAAATAAGATTTTTTTTAGAATTATACGGTACGATCGTCAATAATGCATAGCTTAATTAGTGGCTAGAGTGTTTAGACGGTATCCGAGAGACGCGGGTACGACTCCCGCTAGATTATTATCTTTGAATGTGAACATTCTAGAGAACATGCATGTGGAGGTTGATGACAGGTGCATGTGCGAGTCATGACGTATTGCAGGTCCACATTCTGTGGTCTCCAGCGGCTATTGTATGTACGGCACGTCTCCGCGCTGACCTCGTCGGTGGGACCTGCGTGACGACCGCATGCGCTGCGCCCGACGAATATACCGAAATTTTGGGTGAATTCTTTGAAACGTACCTCATATTCTTATTAAGATATGAGTTATTTCACTGATGCGCTTACCACGTTGATTTAACAATTATAACTACCCTTTGCTTCCCTTTGCAGCGTAAAGCTAAATAAAACAAAAACAGACAAATATTGCCATCCGCATTGTATGGGTTACCTGGTGTTAAACGCTGTTAAGTTACTATTTATACTGAGATTCAGCATTTAAATAAATACTCCTTTTAGAAATATAACAATATAAGTTACGTGACAACATCAATATTTACATTTGAGAAGTCTCTATACTCTATACTAGCGGACGCGCGCAGCTTCGCCTACTTATTTGCACCCTTAGGGGCGAATGCTAATCAACCACAAAACATATCTTCAATGAAATATTTTTAAGAGTCTAAATTTACAATATTATAAAAATCGGTGCCGATTTAAAGTTTACAACCACTTTCAACCCCTATTTCACGCCTTTAGGCTTAAAATTTTTCAAAATCCCTTTTTAGTGGATGTCCAGATTAGTCCAGGTACATTTCTTCTTTTCGTAACGTAGACAGACCGACAGACGTACAACAAAGTGTGACCTTATAAGCATTCCTTTTTCCTTAAAAGACACGGAACCCTAAAAACACAATTACTCATAAGTCAGAACATTTGTAAAAAATCGTTTTAAGAAGTGACACTATTATTTAACGGCGACTGTTACTCACCCGCTCTAGTCGCTTTACAAATTTTCCAAATCCAGTATGCACGTAGAATTTTCATTGTGCAGCGAAGGTGAGTCCCGCGGCCCGCAGCGTGACGCCGCGTGACGTCACACACGTACTCCACTCGCCTTACTTGCTACATGACCTTGTTTGAACCTACTTACAACGTTTATTCGGTTAAGAAAACCTAAACACATGTATCAGAATACAGAAAACGCCACGGAGCCCCATGGGGATGCAATTTAAGGCCCCATATCCATATTTACCCCATCGATTTTATGCGACACTGGGTTAATTCTTGAAATTGTCTTTTTTTGAAATTGAAACATTTTAATTATAAGTTTATTCAGACGTGCAAATACAGTAAGTACCATACCGCGAACTGTAGGATACCGTCTTCGTATTTGTGCCGCCATAATGCTATTAAATGTTGCTGATGATCCTGATATAGAAGGCAAATCAATATTATCATAATCTATGTAAACATTGAATATTACTATTATATTTAATATAGACACATTCATAAATAAATTGTATATATTATTCATAGAAACGAGGTAGAAATGGTAGATGACATAAGAAGCCAAAGTGTGCGGTTACAACGACGATTCCAGTTAAAAACAAACACGTATTAATGATGAAACCGAAGAGAAATATACAAATATGGGACACAAGATGAGGGTTCCTTTACTCGTACAAGGTAATTTCTGATCCCTAATTTGTAACTTCCGTTAAAATCCTTCGTGACGCAATTAAAAAGTGCAATTATTATAATTTGATTCGATGTTGATTGGAAGCTCTCAGTTAATGTGACGGTCACTTAAAAAGCAAAAAGATCCCCCAGTAGATGATAGTGGACGAAGCGCCAGCAGTAGGGGGATGGGGGGCCACCACGCTCGCGATAATGCGTACATCAAGAACAGCTTCGCTTTCATATTTATAAACGGTTAGTGCTCGTTGTACAGTCATTGTATTTAATAGCCATTATTAGATTATTCGTTGCATCATTCTAATAGAGTCAGTTCCTATTGCACTGAAAACCTTGTTAGAAGCGAACACGCAAATGTTTCGCTACGTGATTTACCACCTTAGGACACACAGCAGGATAGGCAGAGACAAGTTAGACAAGTTAGAAGGGAGATTAAGCTAGTTTATATATATATACTTTATTGCACTTTAAAAAAACATATAAGTAAAACAAAATTGAGATATTCGTTAACAATGGTGGGCTTATTTCTAAAAGAAATCTCTTCCAGCCAACCAAAGGAAGTGGATATGACTGTCCAACAGCGGGAAGAGATTACAGTGCAGTTTTAAACACAGAGAGAAAAATAAATAAGAAATTAAAAGTAATAATAATAAAGAAATTGTCTTGCTTGAAATTGAAACTATAAAATAAATATGATATTTTGAAGTTTTACTTAATTTAGTCCTGATTGCAATCTACTGGGTACCAATAGTTAGAGCCAGTGCCCTGTGACACTGCTAGAAGTGTCCTCTGCGGGAAGTGACGTCACTCTGCGATAAGTGGTAATCCCATCTTACACAGATTTCCTTGAACGTTGGAAGACGTGGGTGATCAATTACAGCCTGTCGTCCGTCTGAATGATAATCCTTGCTAACTTCTAAGTAGCAGCTCCGCTTTCTTGCCTGTAAGGCGGAGTGGGCAGTCAGACGGAGCATGCTGGTGAATTGCATAATGCATATCAATAAATGTATAATTGTATGTTTTCCTCGTGCATTCGCATTATGTGTGATGTGGCGGTGTGTCCCCGCCCCCGCACACCCGCGCGCCGGCGCCGCGCCGTCTGGCGGTGACGCGCTCTACTGGAGTATGGATTGTTTTATTTGTATTATTTACATATTAATATAATATTATTTATAATGTTATATTATTATGTTTTATACCGCAGATACATCGTCGTATATGTTGATGTCTCTAGCGTTTTCCGGAATTTACACGATTTTTCCGAATGGCAGAGAGTTCCGTATGTTAAGACAATGAATCATACATTATTGGTAACCCCTACGTTACGAATAGACTGCCCTTACCCGCGAAATATTAATATATTTTTAACTAGCGACCCTCTTGCGGCTTCGCCCACTTTAACTACTGGATTATTCATATAATGTATCTTTGCAAAGCTCTTAAGATAATGTGAAAATTAATTAAACCCTAATGCAACCCGCATTTTCGTAGTTTCAATAAGGATTTTCCAATTGTTTTACACAGCAAGGATTTTTTAGTAGGTACCGTAAATTTAAATCCGTGCTACTAATCTTTTCAAGTACTTATTAAAATATATTTAAATTACTATTTTTAACCGGAAGAAATTATAAACAAAAGCCTACCTACTAATAACTACTACAAAAAATATGAAACCAAATATATCGCGCTGAATGAATTCGATCTACATTCAACTTCAATTATCCAATACGTGCAAACGCATCTTAATCTTCGTTGCTATAGAGGCAAGCGGGTTTTTTTTGTCGAGCTTGTGGTTAATGCTGAAGAGGGTATTTTGTCCCTGATGAAAAGCAAGCAATACGTGGCTGCCTGTGAGGAAAAAGAATGCATCGCCGGCAATCGAACCCGGGCCGCCCGCGTGGCAGGCGAGCATTCTACCACTGAACCACCGAAGCGTGTAAGGCAGGCGGGCGCGGCGGACGCGCTTGTATAAGCAAAACGTCGTGGCGAGCCGTTTCGCAGCAAGGATTTTTTGATATTGTAACAACTTCTAAAGTACTTATTAAAATGAAAAACAGTAAATGACAATTTCGATCTACATTAAATGGCCAACGTAACTAATATACTTACTTATATGCTGAGAGTAAGGGATAAAAGAAAATTGAGTCGATACAGCTGATGTGTTAACGGAATGATGTGTCAACAATTAAATGCGTTTTTCTCTAAAACTATTCGTAATTTCGAAATAGTGTAAAGAGAAAATTTTATCTTCGTTTAACGTAAAAATTTAATAAAGTATTTTAAAGGATAAGGATTAATACCATTATGGAAAAATATCCCTCACAATAAAAAATATACTGAAATTAGTATTTTTAGACAGAAATATGATCACTACACGTTATTCTTAAAAGATACCAATATGCTGTCGCAGACTTTTTTGTAAATCTTATTAAGAGGAACAATACTCCAGTACATTTTTTTCATGTAGTACTTACTATTAAAGCAGCGCATGCGCGTAAGTGTCTCAACGGGTAGGACTTTATACACATTTATCGTAAATATGTTAGTTACATAAAAATGTACAAATAATAAACTATATATAAACCTTCCCTGAGAAATACTCGACCTAATGGTGAAAACCGCATCACAATCCGTTGGGTGGTTTAGAAGAAGAAGAGTTAGAAAGTTCAGACAGACACGAAAAGCGACTTTGTTTTATAAGATATAGGATTAAACACTTTTTTTTCATACGATAGTACCTTAAATATTTTTTTAGTATAAAATATGGTTTTCTTGAAAGTACAAGTATTTTTTTTTATCATATGCAATGATGACATTGCAAGCTGTTCCGGAAGTCATGATGCTGCACGGTACAGTCCTCAGTGTGCCCTTGAGATATATCATATTATGATGAACGACGAGAAGAGTAAAGATCATTTATACACATACTCGTATATGTTTCATGTGCCTTTAAAATACGGCGTTGAGTTTCGCCACTCAACACGCAATGCCTCGAGAATTCGGAGAGTCTTAGCACTAGTTTCTCAGAATCCTTCTGCCGATCTGTTGTTTGTGTAAACCTATGTAAATAGAAATGTACATTCCTAGCGTTCAATCAGAGCCCGTAGAACCGGTAAGTGATGAAATAGTTTACGTGTTAGCGGGGGTGTGTCCGCACTCCGCGTGGCGTGATCACCTGTACTACATTTACTAAGCGACTTGTGGTACTGTATTCAACAGGAAAAACGACTAGGTTTCAAATACTTTCTTTCTTATAATGTATGTAAATCGATTATTTCAAGGTTATATTTAGGGATTTCAAATATATTTTATGTATAGAAAACATGTAATTATTTTGTATCGTAGCGGGACTCGAACCCGCTTCTTATAGAAACCATCACGGCACGGGCTCAAGCCTCTTTAAGTCCAAAACTTTTTAGTGTGGAATAATACTTTTAAAATAGTTTAATAACGCTTTAAAATAGTTTTAAAAAGTTACAACTTACAAAAAAATAGGACTATGTTCATAAATTCGTAAAATTATTTATAATGTACTATTACAGAAGTACTGAAGCACCTGACTGTCAAAACAAAGAATGTGGGTTCGATTCCTACTCGAAGAAATAATTAAATTTAATTTATCTTCCTTTCCTTGGTTGATCCCGTTTCTGAAATTTGTAAATATTAGTTTAGACAACCAGAAAAAAACATAAAAAAATATTGTTGAGGGTTCTATTACATAGAAAAATCCCCCAATAATAGTTTCTCTCGTGTATGTTTGATGTACCTATACCTACAGATATACATATACATATAGTTAGTAGAACATTGAAGACACTGCGCAAAACATTTTAATTAGAACAATTAGTCATATCGCGTATCTAGAGTGTAGAGTCTAGACCGTAGACGCGTAAGAAACGTCACAGGTCCTTCGCAGAGCCATCCTGTTCCCGTTACAGTCACCGTCCGTGACTCCCGTTATGGAAGCGAGTGGAAAACATATTAGTGTCACATGGCACATGGCACACGTGTGTTCGATCCCGACTCGAGGAAAACAATTTAATTAAAAATTAAATCAGCTTTATGCTGTATCCCGCACACAGCAGGGTAGGCAGAGGGAACGAAGTGTTCCGCTATAGTGTGTTTATTTCTTATTATGTATTTTAATTTCTTCGTTCTGGTACCAAGACAAAGGCCCGGCAATGTCTTGAAAACTCGGCGGAAAGTGGGGAGCGAAGTGTAATACGTATACTCACATTAGTTTCCCTCTGTGTTGTAGGTGCTGGTAACTAGGTTAGGATGCTATCGTGTATCATTTTTGAACTAAAGCTTACTATAAAAATTAATGTTGTTCTAATTTGAAATTACTGAATTACGGTTTTAATACAAAATTAATTTAGCTTAATAACTGTAGGTATATGTGATGCAACATTGCATCAGCCGCTTGGAGTTAACGCACGTTAACTACGAGCGCCCGTGCGTCGCTTTCTTATGAAGAAGCTGTAGTGTTTTATATAATTTCTATGATCTATCTCTTCCTATTTGTAGAAGTAATAAATTTAAGAATAACGTTTTATACCAAAAAAAGATGCAGGCTTTTTCAAATCAGGGTCATCAGAGAGGATCCAGTACCAAAACACACTGTTTTCTACTATTCATCCGACTGTTTGAAAGTTAATTAATAATAATTTCAAACACTACAGACCACAGACCATACCACTACTCTATTGGTAAGAAAAACATACGAGTTTTCATTCACACACTTCTTAATAATTACTTTTATATATTTTAATTTGTATATTTTTGTTACTTTGTATATTTTAATTGAAACTACAGTCAAAAATATAAAGACAAAAACGATGACCAGATTAACACTTGCATCGTAACTCTTCAAATGTAGGTCTGCAGGAAAAATACTCAAAAGTGCATTATCTGCCGTAAACTACCAAAAGATCAGCAAAAATGAAATTCCCGAACATTGTTCTACGAAATTTAGCCGCACAAGTCGGTGCGGTCGGTGCGGTGTGTCACAGATCAAGCTTATGTTTTGACTTTTTGAATGTAGGTGTTTACACCTGTAGATAAAAACGCAGTTTTACGACTTGTCGTCCATATCAGGGTAGGCAAAGGGAATCTAGTGTTAAGACATTCCGAGACTTACGTGTAAAGAGGCAAAACTCAATGTCGTGCATTATCTTGTCATCAGGGCGAAGAAATGAAATAATTATTTCCCTTGAATGACAATCGAACCCGCAACCGTTGCGTTAACATCCGTGGTACCGCCGCGACTCTACGGCTTCATATTTATGATATTTTAATACCTCATATAGAAAGTATCCGCACTGTTTCCCAGCGGACGCCGGGCACGGGGCACCTCTGTGCGGAACAGGATGCTAGTTACTTTCTACTGGACTCTTGACATCACATTGAACTGTGTTAAATTGTAATGAAATAAGAAATTTCCTGGTTGAGTCAAAAATAATTCTGATATGCCTTTTTTCGGCTTCACATAACTTTCAGTACAGTACGGTAAGTAGAGAACCCCATGTCAAGACACTCCGTTCTCCACTCTCCGTCTAAATTTCAGACATTGCATGGTGAGGGAGAGCAGGAAACAATTCACTCCTCTGAGTGGAACGTGTTTTATCGAACCCACAATCGAAAAATAATAAAAGCTATAGCCCTATATTATTGTTAATAAGCCATAATCGAAAAAATAAAGCATTTTTATAATCTCAATAATATAAATGTGGGCTTCGTATATTGTGGCGATGTTAATAAGACGAGACCTGATATTCAACTCCTTTATTATATATTTAATTTGGTTATTTATACGCTACAAAACAATAGTGGAACATTATTTCACAATTGCATTTGTAGCGAATAAATTCAGGGCGCTGATATAGCGTGTTTATAAAGAATATAATAAGACTAGTGCAATACCCCTACAGTAATATCAATATCTTATGTGTAGTATGAATCAAAAAAAACTATGTACACACATGTAAGCCAATACAAATGTAACTAAAATTACAATATGATGTTATCAACTACGTTTTACACAATATTAACAATATACATCAATTAACGAAGACGTTCGTCAGCGCGGAGGGGCGCCGGCACCCGGCACTCGGCACTCGGCACTCACGTACGTCATCTACAACCAAACACATGTTGAACATTACTTTCAAGTTTCATACCATATAAAACTTTAACAGCACATTCAGCGGGAAAGCCCGTTGATTCACTATCAGTACATCACGATAATGGACTCTATTGTCTCCGCATAGAGTTCTCCGCAGACAGAGTCTCGACCAGTCTCGGAACCTTCGTGAGTCAATATTATTAAGTAAAGTGCAAACGGAATAACCAGGAGTTGTGAAAAACATCCAAATTGTTCGATTTGAACTGTCTCGAGGAGGAGAGGGAACCGTTGTAGTGTTAGTGTAACCATGCTAATAGATAACGAATTAGAAAATTAGATAAATAAATACTATGTTACCATCTTTTTTGTTTATTTTTCTTTAAAACTAATTTTGTACGAGACTGGTAGTCCAGTTATAGTGCACGGCTTGCTCGCTAGGGTCATACTAATATTTTATTGATTTTAATGTTGTCTATCTGTCTGTGGAAAGTGTTTTTTGTACAATAGAAATATATTATACATACCCTTTGGATTACAGCGTGGTGGGCAGCAGAGTGCAACTGTAGCCATAATAAGAGAGTAACAACCGGACAAATTGAACCTATGTTGAGTTACTCGAAATACAAATAAACGCGGCAGGTTGGGAGTTTGACTCCCACTCGAGGAAATTGAATATTTAATAAATCTATGTGTTTCTTTGCTTTGGTGTCGAGGCAAAGCGCGGCGTTGAGTTCCGCTACTCAACACGCAATGTCTTCAAACTTCGTCGGAAAGTGGGGGGCGTAGTGTCTTAACACTAGGTTCTTTCTGACCACCATGCTACTACACAGAGTTGTTGTCAGCACCGCTTTAAATGAAACCACAGTTTTAACTACTCTGTAAAATAAGACGCCAATAAAAATATTACTTTGGCTTTGAGTAATATCTGAAAAGTTAAAGTATGAGAGTAATTTTATCATTAAAATATGAAATAGACAACTTGTCCGTTACAAACTGTAGTAGTGTGTAATCAGTATCAGCGTGGCACAAACGCTGCACTCTGCGCGGGCGACAACATGTGCATTACATTGCTATATGTAGATTGTAATACGAAAATGAATAAATGTTTAACATGTGAAAGAAGATGCATTTCATTATAGAGACAGAGAGAGAGAACATTATATATTTTATTTAAATATCTGCTATGCATATAAATGAACTTGTTAGGTTTTCTCTGTTTCTACAGGTGAGGACCACCAGCAGTCTCACCCGTGTCTTGAGTGATGACTCAAAGCGGATCCCATTGACGATGCGTGGAGCGTGTGAAGTCGCGGGCGGCGGCGAAGCAAGCCCCTGATTCATATACTTTGCGGGAATTGAGGATTTATTGCTTATCGATATACGAGTAGGTAGTCTACCTGTACTGTATAGCCGGCCCGCTAGTCGGATAATGGACTTCGTAGGCATTTCATTTGAAAGAATATAGTTTATATATATATGACGGCGCGCTGCTATGTATTAGTTTTAATTATAATTTCGCAATTATTACATTTCGACTTTAATTGATTTATGTAATGGATTATATTAGAAGAATATTTAAAATGGAGCGGGTAACCCCGAATAGGGTAGTAGGTGTAGCCACGAGTAATAGCAGATGTCATTGGTTGACAGCTATGGCGTGAGATGTTCACCAATTAACCTATTGGCTCCTAATCTATTGTAATTTCGTTAATCTTGTGAGATTTATTGTAAAACTTTTATGTAAACAAGTAATAAGACATTGTATAATATAAATGTGACTTTTATTAAAACATCTCTGTTGCTACAACGTCCACAAATGAATAGTTACAGCCAAGACCGCTTTGAGGCCCCTTCTGATGCTTCTACATATATATATATATATATATATATATATA
>HE671526.1:26052-37003 GCA_000313835.2 Heliconius melpomene melpomene
TCATCCCAAATTAACGCTGTTATTTTTCAATGTTATTATAAAAACTCTTTGGAGCGGAAAGATTCATTCCGTTTACTGATCAAAGACTTTTGTAATTCGTTATTCATTGGAAATGCTCGTCCACAATAATAATTTGAAGGTAGAGATTTGTGATAATGAAACTAATATAATAAGTTGAAGCTTAACAATTCTAATTAAATTTTAGTTAACAATAGAAAAGAATGTCTCGATTAATTTTATTGTAGTTTTTTTTAAGGTTTCGAGAATTTCTTTTAGAACAATCCTTTGTCTTAGCTTCTCGCTGTATTCTGGGAACGTAATGGAAAATCGGTTTTATTTTAAAAAAAGCAGATTTGATTTTAAAATATTGCGATTTTTACAATATTGAAAGCCAAGACAAGAGTTATGACACGTTTAGTCCCTAATAATTGGATTTGTCAATATTTAAAAAAAATAACAAATATCAAATTAATAGAAAGCATTGGGAAAAAGCTAAAGCTAACGATTGTGGCTTCGATTCCAACTCGAGGGAATAACTTATTTTCACTTCCTCGCTCTAATAAGAAGACAAAGTGCGACGTTAAGTTCCATCACTCAACACGCAACTAATCAGAAACTGGGAAACTTATCTTCCGTGGTTTCCATCTGCTTACTGACGTACTTAGATACAGTGTCAATCTAAAAAAATAAAAAATATAAACGTTATTAAATTTCTACATTATTATTCCTAATTACCTACTATCACTTAAGAATTCGGCTTCCCTATTTGGTTATTAATAATATCGAAAGCATTGATGCCTTTGAGCTTTGATGTAAGATTTTCATCGTTTCATTACGTTATTGCTTTTTCTTATAAAATATCTGATTTTCAGTATTCTTTACAGTAATAACTTGAATAAATATAAAGATTTATTATTAAAATAATAATGAGAGGAATATCAATAAATTTAAGGAATTCTATATCCAGATAAAATTTTCATAATACAAATAAAAATTTTACATTATTTTCATTTGTTAGACTTATTCATTTATTCATTAATTCCTACTCAACTGTGTAAAGTATCGCCTCTTTTGTTTATCAATGACATTCAATTAAGAAAAGCGAGACGTGCCAAAAAAGATATTTGTCTTGTAAATACTTATTAGCAATAATCTTATCATAAATATTTGCATTTCTACTTATATAAGGTGCATCTTGATTTTGTTAAATTGTAGTAAATATCTAACTTGAATACTCTATGAGATAAAACATTCTAGGGTATTCAACCCTATAAGATATAGTGCCCTTAAGTATCAGTTTACAAACTCTATAAATATTTATTTTGTTATTACAATAATAACTATAAAAATATTTTCTTTTCCTTCAAGTATCCAATATTTCTTAGCACCCTCTAAGAAATATGGCCATGAAGTTATAAATAAGAGTAGGTAGTAAACTAGTAAGTAATATCGTAAAATATTCATCTGCTGTGGAACTATATTAATAAATCCCAATGTGGCGTGGACTTGGCTGTAAAAGTTTTTACGAGAGATTTCCCCTGTTTCTGCTAAAGTAATTTGTGGGTTAAATTTTGCGGACCATCTAGTAATTGAATGAATGCAGCGGCTTGGCGTAAAAAGGTTGCTCTACCTTGTATGGATGATTAAAATATATCGTTAAAAAAATACTAATAAAGAAATCATTTTATTTCAGTAATATAAAATATGTTATATTATCGTCGTAGTACAACTGGAACGTGTCTGGGCGGGAAATAGGCGGAAAATAGGAAATGAATTTAAAGTGTTTGTTTATATAAATCCTAAACAGATGTTTAAAAAGAAAAAATATTTTTTTTTACTCTGGCGTCGAGGTAAAGCTTGGTGTTGAGTTCCGCTACTCAACACTCATTATAGTTATGAAGCGGAAAATGGTTAAAGTAATGTCTTAACACTAGGTTCTCTCTTGCTTAGCCTGCTGTGTTAACAAGTATTTTTGACACTAATTTACTACTATACCGGCAATGAAGTATAAAAACCATTGCCTAAATTAAAAAGCTATTAGATGCTGCAAAATATTTTTGTTGAATGCTACTGAAGTCTCACAATTTATCAGTGGAAATGTCGCAAAAATTAAAGGACATTTGCTGTTGTCATCCCAATTAAGGTTTAATCCATCATTGCGCCATCCTCATTTTATTTACAAAGAGATTATTTGCGAACTCACCATTAATCTGACTCCAAGTACAGATTATCTTCGAATCATTTTTCCCTGGCACTTTAATAGGAAATAATATCACGCATTATTTTGTTTTTATGAAAAATTAAAAAATATAATTTTCTCTGTAAATGGCGCAGGGGTAGAGTATGTGATTATCAACGCGACGCTTGTGTTCGATTCCCATTCGATGGAATTATTTTTATTTCCCCGCACTGGTAAGGAATGAGTACCACCACTCTCAGCTTCACACTTACAGCCAAATTCTAGAGGTATTGAGTGTCTTACGGCGAAACTCAACGCCGTAGTTTGCCCGGACAGACGGACAGACGGACAGACTACGACGGCATTTCTACATTTTATTAAGCCAGCCCAGGGGCAGAACAATATTTAAATGAAATGAGATTCCAATCCACATTCATGTGTACTGAAATCTGTGTTTAGATATGTATAGTACAAATATTTGTAATACACACAAAGTAAAATTAATGACTATATAAATAATACCTAAGGTTAATTAGATTCACTTATCAAATGTTATTTCATAATAGTAAATAGTCAGCACATTTTACAATAAATAATATATGACAGGTTCAAGCAAATGTATTATGATTGTTGATACATTTATATAACACTTTTTAAATCCTAAATCCCATCTTTTACATTTTGTATGAAATATAAAGAGAATCTATTCATAAGTCACTCCTTTTCTCCTGTACTAGAAACTGTTATATACCACGCACGAGGTTGAAAACTGTTATCACTAATAAATATGTTTATAAGTTAGGCAAAAAAACATTATAAAAAAAAGTATATACATTATATATATATATACAAAATACGTACAAATTCAAAGTATAAACATATGTAACCACCGCTGACATGAAAGTCGTTCGCCACTCAACGAATTTCAATTAATAAAACTACCAAAGCTGAATGACCGCCTGTCTGTACATTCACGCCCAGCTTCGATAAATTACGTGGATTAAAACTGAAGCGAGCCACAATGTCGGTGTTCATTATTGCTTAACTGGATCAAAATTAAAATCCCATTATTTGGGTCTCGTTTTTTTATTATTTTCTTTGTACATCGGTTGAGCATGCATGAGCAAAATAATGCAATTGTAAAAATGCTATTTTATACTATTTTTATTTTTTTCTAGTTTTTTTTAAATTGATATACTATTATAGTACTTTAGTCTGTTGGTTATGGAAGTCGAGCTCAGAGGTGCACCATGAAAAGAAGAGAAGCCTCTAGACTCTACCAATGGAAAAAGAGTGAGAGAGTGACCATGATAATGAAGAAAACTTAATATTTATAATATTATACTTAACTTTCAATATGTATTTGAGTATAATAGCAGATAATCATAACAGTAAGAGTAATATTACAACTTTCAGTTGAGTCTTTTCATAACGACGCAATGTCTTACAAAACATAAAATATTCAAATTCTACACAAAGCTTAAAGGAGGCTTGAACCTTCATTTTCATATAATCGTAATGGAACGAAGCCGAAGCAAACAAGTAATTAATAATAACAACATTCGTAAAACGAAATGTGCTCAACGAGTCCAGTTAGTATTTGTTACTTAAGTCATAACAATTTGAAGGAATGACTCTCGCAAATTGGAATTTCTCTATTTCAATTTAATTGCGATCCCTCGCGAGAAGTTCAGGCTTAATGTTAAACTTGGTTAATATTTACAATAATTGTTTCCATTAAGTTAATTAATTTCCGGCTTCAGCAAAGCCCCAATATTATGAAAACAGTGTTTCGTAAACATATCTACTGTAAAACAGACTGTCTAATTTTATTTTATTTTATGTCAACACAACGTGCTTAAATGTAGAAAAATGAAAATCTTAAAAAGAAATGTAATGCTTACTGTTAATTGGAAAAATAAAATTTTGAAATTCTTTTTAAGATGTATTGTTTATGGTTTTTGGACTTATTTGTATATCTGTTTTTTAAATATAGAAATATGAAAACAAACATGTCACTTAAATATATTTAAATCATTTGTAAATCAATTAAAAATAAAAAAAATACAAAATGTTCCAATAAAATATACCTTCTTCAAATAATTGTCAAAGCTTAAACGATAAAGTCTCTCTAAGATGTCTCTAATGAGAAATCTAACGAGTATATTCTTAACATATAGACTATCACAGTACCAATTAGCATTTAGATCATTAAGTTTAACTTAACAAAGCAACATAAAGCCAGATACCGAAACACCAACAACTGCAATGAATAGAATATTTAACAGTATTTATCCGTCATTAGCTATATTTTGTTGACATTTATGTATGAATCATTAATGTGCATTATTCTCTATTTAAATTCTTAATTAAATCAAATAAATTAGTGTCGTGTGACATGGACGACATATACCTACACATTTGTTAACAATGTGGAAAACAAAGTATTTTTATAACTAAACTGGTCATTGTTGGCAACTTTAGTAGTGTATAAGGGAAAATGGCACTTTTTCTACTTATATAGCAGGGTAGACAGAAAGTACCTACCGCTAAGACAGGAGAACAGATCCCATATTCGGCCACATTTACGAGGCATCGCACGTTGAGTGGCAGAAGAGGTAGAGATGGAGAAATAATTCATCACGTCTAGACGGCCTCTGAAGTATATTTGTACAAAAACTCAAAATATGGATATTATCATAAATTTCATACGGATATCCAATAATTACTAATACGTAGTGTTCAATGAACATAGAGCTAACTCCTGACGCATGAAATTATCATCCGTTTAAGTTATTCCGTTATGCAAAATGTTTCGAACACTGTTAACAACGTTGATATAGTTTGTTAATCAGCTATCGTCACGCAATAGTGAAAGGGGTCGCTGTAGTTGTTATTATGATAGCTACTCTTCATAACAGCCAAGTTTTATATTAATATCAGAATTATATTATATTAATAGGAAATTCATTTTCGTTCCCATTTTAATTGTTATTTGAAACCACAGTCTATGTCGAGATTATCGTGAAATAATGGGTGGCAGTATCTGTCTTCATATGTGATGGTTGTGAATTCGATGATCGCTTCAAATAAAGACAAAATGTAGCGTTAAGCTCCGCCTCAGTATTTCGAATTCGGACAGAAAACGAAGAACTCTTATTTGGGCTAATGAAACACTTTATTATGCAATTAAGATATTATGCCTGACTGAATGTTATAATTTTGGCTGTAAATTATACTTGGGAGATATGGTATGTGTAATTTCATAATAATTCATACCTATATTATTGTAGGCGTTTCCCGGAACAGTTAAATTATTAATTGGCCTTGTTTCATGTAAAATTTATAACTGTTGAGTTTATAATAGATATACGGTTTTCCTTTAAATATATTGTGAATATAAAGAATGAAATTGTGGTATTTACTTATTTATGTCCAAAAAAATTATAAATGGCTTTAATGTTAATTACAAGCATTACAGCACCCATCGTCACTGTAACGTAGCTAATCCTCAGATAGCTTAAATATTTATGTCTTATAAAGTTCTAACCGAAAAGGATTTTTACTTTTCTCCATTTCAAGTTTACCAGTCTATAAAACGTTCCAACAAGCGAAAGTCTCGATGACATTTATGGGCAGTTACCGAAATGGGTCAACCGTTTCTGATTAATATACAGTTTCATTTTGATTATTAGTGTTAAACGAAAATTTGGATAATTCTATGTCATGAATGGATTGGTCCAATGGTCCCTACGCCATGACTGGCCTCAAATGAAAATATAAATGTAAATAAATATTTCACCTCCTCGAGTGGGGATCGAACCCACAACCGTCGCGTTACAGTCACACCTTTGTGGCGCTGCGCCACGATGGCGTAACTAACTAAGTTAATTTGTTAAAAGATATAATACATTTTAATAAAACATATAGGCAGTCGGCTAAGTAAAGAAGGAATTCTAAAATTCGTATGCTATAAATATTCTAAAACTTCATTGGAAAATACAGTAAATATTAGTTTAGTGGTCCAATGATTTACGGAAGGGTATTACTGAACGGTTAGTTTTCGCTACTATTTAAATAATTAAACCTATTATAAATGCGAAAGCACGTTTTGTACTATTAAAAATAATTATGCTATTAAAACGGGACGCAAAGGCGTCTAATGTTTACTGTGGACATTAAATAATGAATATCAAATTTGATTTAATATATTACATATCCCTTACAACTTTGGCTAATATTAAATGTCCCTTATAAGGTGCCTGTATAAAGAAAAAAGCAATCTATGTGTACATATTTGTCATACAGCTATGGCTTATAATGAGATATATTCAATAATTAAATGTATTTTGAAATACAAGTGCATTGATAAGTATGTAAATAAGAGAATATCGATATGAATAACTGTTTGAGGCCAATCTTGGCGCAGGTGCACAAAGTGTGAATGTAAACGCGACAGATTGTGAGTTCGATTCCCACTCAAGGAAATTAAATATCTCTTTTTTTTTATTTCTTCGCTTTGGTGTGGCAAAAGGCAAAAGGCAAAGCGCGACGTTGAACTCCGCCACTTCATAAGCAATGCCTCCAGAATTTGGCTGAAAATAGCAATGAAGTGTCTTCATTATAGGTTCCCTCTACCTAGCCTGCTGTGTGCGGGATACAGCGTGGCGGTAAAAAAAAGTATAAAAGTTAGAACACTATAAAGAAAACATAGATTTTAATATGTTACTAAATCTTTATTTGTTACACAATTCAATTTATTTTCTATATTGTTTTTGTGTACTATTTTTTACGTACTATACTAAAATGTATAATATTTTGTTTTTCTAATATTGAAAATGGTATTTTTATTCTCTAATATTCTCTAAAATCTTTAAAATTAAGAGTAAAAATTGCAAGTTATATAACATTATCAGTAGGCAGTAAACATTATACAATCATTTTGACTTCCAAGAGAGAAAAAAAATACTTTTTCTAAAAAAAACATATACTGCTGGAACTTCAACTCGTTACCATGCCAAACATCGATTAAGCACATCCTTCCATTGCAGTACAAAAGCCTCGATACCAGATACCTTGCATAATTTGACTTAGTGAAATACTAAGAACTCATAGATACATTTTCTAATAACCCCAATGTCACAAAAGGTTAAGAATTCGGCCCCTAGATAACTCACCTTGCGTCGTAACAATTTTATTTCTCTGTTAAATTGAACACGTTTCAAATGTTCGTAACACGTTTACAGCCATACATAAGGCTTATACGCCCAAAAACGCAATTGTTGGCACGTGGATGACTTGCCAAGTGGCTGGAAATTCAAAACCATTTAGACGAGAGAAAAGTAACAAATTTTTGAATATAAACTAGATTTGTCTATACTTTTTTCCTTTCATGGTTTTAGCTCATGCTATTCACTGCGTTTTGTATAGATGATTCCATTCAAAGGCGAATAGTGTACCGAAACCGATATCGGCCGTTTAAACTTCAATATGAAATAATAGTTTTTGACAATGGTTAGCGAAGTTGGTAGAATTAGAAAGAAATACAGTTATTTTAGTGTATTTAGAGTCACTTTAAAAATCATTTATATATTTATCTTTTAAAAAATCGTCATCAATTGATTATTAAAACTTATTGATAAATATAAACTTAGTACACATCTCGTCAAAGAGACTTCAAAAACACACTCTAGCTAACACTGGCACAAAGTTGTAACATATTTAGAAATAGACAAATGGACCGTGGAAACACATTAGATACATATATACGTAATATGCATAGATGATATCTAGCTATATGCATATTAATTGACTTTAACTATTTTTCACAGAGTCACTCAATATGTTCATTTTTCTTATAACCTCTCGTGGTATCCCGCTACTCCACTTTCCGCAGACTTCTCGACGCATTGCGTGCTGAATTGAGTAGCGCTTTCCCTTGTTACCAGATCAAAGAAATAAAAATATTAAATATTTTATTCCACTTAATCTTATGCAAATAATTTTAAAATTAAAATGTATCAATCATCAGTAGTGGATATCAATTAAAATTATATGTACAAACAAAAGGATTATTTACAAGGTAATATCTAATTGCATTTTCAATAAATAAAAACATATAGTAATGTAAACAGATTGTTCAATAATTACTCAGGACTATGTTCAATTATAGTAATCTATATATGGAATGCAATAATAGGTAAAGACATACACATTGCTTACACAAATATTTCACGTATATAACATGCTATAGGCGTATGATTTCTAGATTTCTAGATCTAAAAATACAAAAAAGTACTTGTTCTTGACGTCTTTTTAAAATGTTTTATCGTACATAATGTCAAAAGTTATCGTCGCCACGGCCCCTGATAGTAAGTGAATTATCCAATTGTTCTAATAAGTAAATTTTTAAAGACTTCCTTTTTTATGAACATGTATCCTCACAAAGAGAAATGGTAAACGACTAAATTAAAATAACATACAATATGAAATTATTTAGTACAAATATATTTTTTTATTTAATTTGCCGTGTTAGTTATTTTCGCATAACCTACCAAATATGGGTTATATTATGAGTATCAAATAAAATGATTTAATTTGTAAATTACAATACACCATTAAAAACCTGAAGGTGGTTAAAGAGACTTCTGAATTAAAAAAAAGCTTATAGAGTTGTAACGCATATTAGAAAAAAACAGAATTAAAAGCAAATAAATTCCTTGTGTGATACAAAACTGGAATAAATTGTATTTCTTATCGAGTTATATATGAACCCGGCTCTCGCTTATACGGAGATACGTGAAACGTTACTCGTATTACATAGTAATATAACAAACACTGGATAGAATTGTAGTAGTTTCTATTATATTCTAAGACAGTCATGGCGCAGTGGCAAGGATGTGACTGTAACGAAACGTTTGCGGGTTCGATCTTCACTCAATTTAATGGAATTAATTATTATGTTTACCAAAACCATACCAATAGTTGTTATTATTTTTTAATATTTTCAATCTTTCGCACCAAGACAAGAGCCCGAGTAAAAAATTGGCGGAAAGTGAAGGTTGAAGCTAAGACAATAATTTCCATATTTTTCATATAAATATTGTTAGTGTACTCATTATAAAAGAGGGTAGATGTCGATGAAAAAGACTATAAAAACAGTGGACTTGTGTCAAACAGGCATAGTTGCTTGAAGGCAACGGTCCTTATAAGAAGGAAGCTCCTGTGAATTATTGTTATTAGGTGATACATATCACTTATTACAATGACGTAGAACCTCTTTCCGAATAATTTAGAAAAATATAGACGATATGTGTTTTTATCTTATTTTTTAAAAACTTTAACCGCTTCCGATTTCTAACAATATAATTTTAAAAAAACAACGAAAAGCACAATAACAATGACAGTTACATTTAATACTATCAAACGTTTGTCTCGCTGATAATATCTGACCTCTGTACGTAGCGAAGTTATTTTCTTTATAACGATATTTGCACTAACATTATGATCATATATACTGGACATGTACTAACGGAAACGATTTTAGTTCTTTATCAGTTGTCTGTGAGATTTGACCTGGCAGGATGGATTATTTGAGTGTGTTCTTGCTTCTTGTATTTTCAACGAGCGTTTTGTGTGATGGGGGTAGGTTCTTTATATATTCTATCTACAAGGAACAATACTGATGCATTCAGGAAAAGTAAACTTTGAGCCAGTAATTTATGGGTTCAAATCCCATTTTAAGCCTGCCTTAGTAATATTAATAATAATATTTCTTTACAATTATTGACAAATAAAATTTTTTATAATGTATAAATGAAATAATTATATTCCTTTAAGTAATATAAGTACGATGGTTTTCAATATATCATGGCTTAAGAATGTGTACATATACACTTACTTGGAGCTAAAAGATAAATAATAAGTGTGTTTAATCACTTCTTAATTAGTAATTACCGTTTACTACATGATGACTTCCATCATATCTTAAATATTAGAAATATTTACTATATTACCTCAATACCAGCTGGCCATATAATATAATTTAACATGAAGTAGTTATATTATTTAGCACTAATACTTAATGTTTTTAACAACATTTTTCAGACATTATTGTTATGATAACAAATTAGTAAGAATTTATAAAGCTTTACATTGGTTTATGCCTTTACATTAATCTTGCATTACCCACAATTTAAAACCAGATTTTCTGTAGGATTTGCAATCAGTAAAGAGATATGGAATATAAAGGAATACAAATTCATTTAGATATACCTACAAAAATTTTAATCAATACAAATTGTATTAAGCTCCATATGAGTAATGGGACCCTTAAATCAGATACCCAAAAATCACAATTTTTTTATAGCATAGCAATATTATGTATTAGAACATTACTTTACGGTCCTATGCATTTTATTGTCGTCTTTTAAATACTAAAAATACATTTGTGTTGTGAGGGTTTTTTGGAAAAAAACCTTTTATATAGTAAAACTACTTAATAATTCTAAAAGTATAAGGTAAGAAGAAACTTTATGCATAATTGCTTAATTTTTAGGGTCACTTCTTATAGCCTGCGCAGTAGAGGATACAGAATGCTTGAGTAAAACAACACAGCAATTTCTAGAAAAAACATGCAAAGGTATACCGGCATACGACATCAAGGCCATAGACCCTCTGCTTATTCCATCCCTTGAAATTAAATTAGGTGAGAAGGCGGATACCATATTACATTACAAGAACCTTAATGTAACCGGTCTGAAGGATCAACAG
>HE671526.1:37103-62137 GCA_000313835.2 Heliconius melpomene melpomene
TTATTAATAGGTTATAGTATAAAACCATATGTATTTAATATTTATTGTAATCAATTGAACAGTCTACTCAATTCATATTTTATAACATGAATTCAGAAAAGCTTTTTTTACGGTTGCTTGAAATGTATGCTACACAATTCCTCACAAACATATGTCGTTAATGCACTACAGAATACAGACTAGACATGAAGTCCCAACAACATTCTTAAAGCAGTCATACCGAGAGAAAACGCAACAACGCACTCGCTGTGAATATTTTACAGAAACCCTGAATAAAATTCCATTTTTCAAATTTATTTGTATGCAGATCTATTTTTAACTATACTATTTTTAAATACAAAATACTTAAATACAAATAAAATATGCTATGAAAATAAATATCAATTATACAGTTCATTTATATTTTAAGCGTACAAAAATCTACCATCTAGCTTTAACAATAAAAATATAAATTCGTGGCTCAGCCAAAATAAATAATACACATCATTCTGGTCCCTGCTTGTTGAATTTGAATAAAAAATTACAAATACGCTTCAAATTTTGGTAAAACGCGTCATACACAATTGTAGGAGTTAATGTAAACTAATAAGGCTTAAAATTGTGGGAAGATGAATTTAAAACGTTTTACATTAGAAGAGCACCTGAGTATGTACATTTTATAAAAACAACTCATTATTCTTCGAGTCCTTTTGGACTTATAAGTTATATAAATTTGCATTCTTAAATCAACAAACCTTTACGGGGTTCAAACACGATAAGTTTGAAGCGGATCGTTCAACTACACTCTTAAAAGCATGACCGAAACACATGTCACGATAATACCGTATCGAAAATAAATATACATTTGTATGCGACAAGAATAAAAATATTACTAAATATTTTTTAAGACGGAAAGTGTTAGATTTTGCGGCTTTTTAGCTTTGAAACACACTTATTGTTACTTTTTAATCTCACCCTTTCTTTACTTCTATATATTTACCGAGCATCTAAAAAAGATATAGAAATATTGTCAAATTAAATAACACTAATTTTATATATTTTTAAATTAGAACTAGCTAAATTCATAACGAAGCGTAACGTAAGAAGATGAAAAAGTGACATTTCAATAGGTAAATAGATTCCAATTAACTATCTGTGAAGCGCCAAGCGCGCTCGAAAGCCATAAATAAAGAGCAATAAGCAAGTTGAAAGGCATTGACATTCTCATTTCATTTCATTTTCCGTTTTCCGTTGAGTGGCAGAAGCCAGCGTCATGCTTTGTCTTACAAGCATTGTCATATATGAAGATCTCTTCTCTCTTTTTTATTTTTCAGGCTGAATTTTTTGCTGGTAAATATTCTGGGTGGGCACTAGACTATTTTGAGGAGAGCACGGACCAACCCCGCTACGCCTATGCCTAGAAAAAATTGACAAATTAAAATAATTTAATTATATTCCCCTACGAAACGATCGAATCCACAGCCATTGTATTTAAAGTTTGAGATCCATTGTGCCACAACGACCTGTAACCAAATATTATTAACCAAAAGAAAAAACTTTTTAACTTATAAATATTCTTATAGCCATGCCTTATTAAAAGCCCATAAAGGATTTATTATGCTTATTTATGGATTTACTATGCCAATTCTGAAAGAATACAGGTATATATAACTCTACCACTGATTGGAGTCTCACGTTTTATACAAGTAGTCTCAAAATATATTCACATCGACATGATTGACGTAGATGCGATAGAGGACAGTAAATTATTAAAAACACATACACTTTTATTTTTTTATTTTTATCATTAAATGATAAATTCTAATTAGTAACATTTTTGTAATTATTATGCATATCTGCAATTTTGCATTTATATGTAAATATATTTACATATAAATGCTACTTTATATTTTTATTGTGTGTTAAAGGGATTTATTTTATAATTGATTTAAACGTACGAAAATTTTATTTAATAGTCACATACTAATTCCACATGTTAAAGAAAAAAAATATATTTTAAAATTTACTTAAGGTAATAAAAAAATTATGCGTTTTTTCTTTTCAATTTTATAAATTTATCTTATAGAACAGTAGAGAGCAACTTGTGAAAATTGGCATCACACCAATTTTGTTTTCGCGATCTGAATGGTAGAATTCAATATTATCTATACTATTTCACTTATATTACCTTAGAAAAGATTCAAATCCACAAGCATCCCTAGCTTTCAGGTTAAGAAAATATAAAAAATAGTAAGTATTATTTTATAATCTTTTTAAATATATATATATATATATATTTATTTTTCCATGATCTTTTATGCCTTATGAAGTCTAAATAAACTTTATAAATACGTTTGTAATTTTAAAGAGAAAATACACAGTGCACTTATTAAAAGAATAAAATAATTAGGATGCTTTAAAAACTTTTTTATATATATTTATGATTAGGCTATAACTTCGCCCTCCGCTCGTTTCACTCGTTACCACATGAAAACGCTAAAAATATCACTAACACAAAACTTATATCTATTATAAAAACATCTTCAATTTTATATAAAGTACTGTTGTAATAGTATATTATTAAATACACATACATACTATTTACATATATAAAAGTAATTCCATTTTTATATTGCTTAGAGAAAAGAATTTTCTGAACATTGCATTGTTAAGCTTGAGCTTATGACGAAATCCTTTGCCTTGAAGTCCACTAAGTTACTCTTAAATCCACGTTATTATCGATAAACTAAACATTGAGTACTATTTGCTTTTAAATTTTGTATACATCAAATATAATGGCATCGTTGACTTATATTTTATTGGAATTTTCTAACTTTTCTAATATATATAAATTCAAATACAATGTAATATTTTTTAACTTTTTTCAAATTCTCGCCGCTAGTGTAAAACTATTGGACTATTATTTAGAGTAATTTTATAATATACAATGTATATTTTGACCTTTACTTTTGTAATAGCAATTTTGCTAAATTATAATAAAATACTTTTTATATCTATTATGCCACGTTAGCTTACAAAACGTGAGTACTTAAAATTGGTCGGTTTTAAGTAGCGTTTCTAATATTTTGTTAGCAAAATATACTTTAAAAATAAAAATAATATCGAAATATAAAATTATTTTCTCATTCTACTACCTTTTTCTGTGTAACTGTGCATTAATATAAACATATTATATGTAATTAACCTCATTATTTATTTTACTTTTAAAAACAAAAATGATTTTATGGAATAGGTTAGCATGTTTTTATAGGATTTTTTGTCAAAGAAGATATATTATAAGAATATTATGTTCATTATATTACTTATCAATACAGATCTTAATTAAAGTCGCTGTACTTAAAATTATGTATCTTATTAATTTATTATTGCAATTTTCATTGTTATCGTTTTCGATGTGAATTTAGTTGTTTTTAGTTAAATTTGTTTAAAATATTACTAAGTACCAAAACCAAATATTTATACACAATTATTGTAAAATAAAATCTTATTTACCAGTACGAGAGATTTTGAATTACGAAGAATTAGTTTGTTTGTTCAAAATTGTCTATATGAACACATGAATCATAATATCATAAAAACAATTAAATTCACTTCGAAAATAGTAATGTTATGACATCACATAGCTGCTGCAGCACTAGTTTTCCTTTTACCTTGAACTTGGCTTGACATGCCCGCTGTTATAAAATGAAATAATCATTAATGAAAAAAATAAAAAGTAAAAAAAAATAAAGCGTTTAAACGAGTGATAGTGTTCATCTTCCACTTTACTGACTTTTATTGGGTTCAAATTTTGAAGCATTTTTTCCTTTTATTTCTACTTCATACTGTATCCCTCATACATCAGAGTTGTCAAAGGGAATCTATTGTTAAGACTTCGTTCCTCTCTTTTCAACGATTTTCCAGGTAAACATCGGCCATAAAATGGTAAGGGCGAAAAATTTCACCTTATTTCTAAAAAAAGTGGAGAACTGTGTCATATCACTATCACTCTATTTTTTTAGATGTGAAACTTACGTATTATATTCATGATATTATAGCTGCCTGTTAAAACTACTTATAAATGTTTATAGCATGCTATGAATAATTTATATGTAACGTGATAAGTAATTTATATGATCAATCAAATACTGTGAAATTTATTGCTTTTATCGATTTTTCATTTGTATCGTAAATATAGTTTGTAGATTTGGTATCTAATTTCTGTGATTGATATCTATAGGAAGCAAATGACGTAGGATCTACCCACGAAATTGAATGAGATTTTGACAAAAGTCCTGCTAAAAGCCTAATAAAAAATCTGATATGTACTACGAATAAAGAACACTATTGTGTGTCTTAATAATAAAGTATCAATAAATTAGAAAATTAACTTGTGGTTCATAGTCGTTGCTAATTTATATTAGGGAGCCGCGCAAGACACACCCATACCTGTTCTTGAGTAATACTGATTACACAGCCGGTTTTCAGGGATCACTCGAGCGAATTAATGAAATTCATCTATTGTGTAAGTATATTTTTTTTTTAATTTACCTTATAGAATACGGTAGGCTGAGGTCGTATATGTGCCCATATGCTACACTTAGGGCCACATAGGTGCGGCTGTAAAGAAGTAAAATATTTAATATTTTGATTTTCTCGCGTTGGTAAAGAAGCAAGGCGCGGCGTTGTGTCCTGAATCACACCACGTAATGCTTCCAGGATTCTGCAGGAAATGGGGAACAGAAGTGTCTTCATACTAGGTTCCCCGGTTGACTCTGCTTACTCTGGTATGTGTGGGATACAGCGTAAAGCTGAAAAAAAATACGATAAATAATAACATATACCAGAAACATGATATGAGTCAAAATTTATGTAATATACATTATACTTACATCTCTGGAGAATGACCTTGTTTGACCTTGCTCGACCTTCATAATCAGTGACGATGATACTAGCGGAAGTTTGACTTAAAAGCTTGAGGGCATAAGTAGGTATATGAAGAGATAGCCATTAATGTTGTAAAAAATACTAAAAATACTATAAATGTGGCACTCACTATGTTTTCTCTCACAGCCCTTTAAAAGAAAACTATGTTACCCGGTTGTTATCATAACAACCCCCATTTAAATCAAAATTTAATTAAATTAAATCAGCACACAACAGGGTAGGCAGAGGTAACCTCATGTTAAGATTCTCCGTTCCCCACTTTCCGCCGAATTCTGGAGGCATTGCGGACCCCTTGCACCCCTTGCTTCGACACCAGAGCGAAGAAATGGAAATATACATTTTATATAAATATTTTACTTCCTCGAGTGGGGATTGAACACACAACCAGTCGGTTTACAGCGCCACGACTGGCCTCAACCACCATACCACCAGCAATCCACCATATACATTTTGTTAAAGTCGTAAAATCTATTTAAGTTTAGTACGCATACATATAAAACGTTAAGCTATTTTAGTAGACAACGTTTGATATTGACTTGATTGGAGACATATTATATAACAGATATCTATTCCAATTGATATTCCTACTACTTTGTTTTGCTATATGAGACACTTGTTTTATTAAGCAATAATTGAAACATATATTTATAAGGTACTAAAAAGTATTGTTACTATATTAAAAAATTTGAAAGATTCAAAGGAATTTATAATTGATTTTAGACTAAACTAGACTTTTGTGGTCGTATTTTTTTTCAGCTTCACACATGTGCATATTTATATAGCAGAACATAGACAAAGATTGTCAACTCAGAGTGAAAACACCGCTTCCACTTTCCGCCCGTATTCCAGACATTGTGTATTGAAAGACAGACCTCTACGCTATGCTTTGTCTAACCAAAGCATGGAAATGGAAATAATTGATGTGCCATTTAGTGCCACGCGCAGAGTAGGCAGAGGGAACCTGGAAACCTAGTGTTAAGACACTCCATTCCCCATTAAGACACTTCCGTTCCCCGCCTTCTGCCAAATTATTGAGGCATTAACTGTTGTGGAAACGAGCACCACACTTTGGCTCCTTAGCAGAGCGAGGAATTAAAAATATTAAGCTTTTCATTCCCCGTATAGAATCGAATCCTCAACCATCGAGTTTCCAGTAGCCCATCTGTGCCCATGCCCCACTGCAGCTTGTCTCTTAGATTTGTAGTTTAAGGACTGAATTAAAATTATAAGGTCATAGAAATCGAAATGGCTACAAAACTATTAGAATTATTGTCTATGATATTAAGCCAGTTTTTAAATAAAACATTTCTTAATTATAGTTTACTAGGCTTAAAATGAGACATGAATCTAGGTAGGTATTTAAAGTAGTTACTACTTTCAGAAAAAGAATAACTTCAAATGTGTAGCATTTGAAGCCTATGAGCGTCACAATGTGTTATTTATTATATTTCAATAGATATATATAATTTTTTTATGCGAAGTGGCTTTGATAATAGTTATTGTACAAAATATAAGTTGAATAAAATTATGAAAATAATAATTACTAAGAAAAAATAACATTAATTGTGTATGTACATACTAAGATAATAAATTAACTAACCATATTACTCTAACATAGAGTTTCATTGACAATCTTATTTTTAGTAATCGAACACAAAATCAATTCTTACACAATAATTCAATGACATATCATTTAATTTCCATACCAAGATATACATATATAAAAATGACACTTACTTTTATCAAATAATAAATAACTATAAATTATAATTAATTACTCACATTCTAATATATTTCAACACTCGTCACCCCAACCAACTCTGGGCGAGGAACAAACTTTTCTTTTTGCAAAAAGTAATAACAAAGGTCAGTGTGTATAAAAGTGGTGCGACCGTCGGTCCTTTTCTTGACTTATTAGTATCGGCAAGATGTTATTCAATTGCATACGACTTTTCGCCTGTGTGCTCGGCGTCATTTATTATACGCAAATTTGTGATAGTCAGTTTATTAATTTTGAAAATGAACGTGAGTATTGCTCTCTTATCTTTATTAAATTAATTAATTCATTTAATTTAATATTTTTTTTGTTACTGAAATAATAATATAATGATTGTTTCATAAATATTTCATATTAATATTTTAAGTGTTTCATTTATTAATATGGCGAAATTAAGTCATAATATTGAATAATCAAACTAAAATAATATTTTGTAATTTTTTTTTATTGTAATAAAATACGTAATATAAATTGTAGTTGCATATTTATAATTTGATATCGGCATAGTAATTTTGGATGTAGCTGGTCTTTGAGATTTTAAATTACTGCATCATCAATATTCCGCCTACATGCGTCTGCTTGTTGGGTGGTCGACCCAATCGTACGACTAAAATTATTAGATGTATAGTGCCTTAGGTATTTCAAATTGCAATTTGTGAAAATTTACCTAATAAGATAATATTAATTAATTAATAAAATAAATAGAACAGACCTTTTGCTATTAATGTTAAATTTTAAGTTATGTAACGTCACATATCGTACATTTTCAATTAAGTATTCTTAGATTTTTAATCTCTCTACAATAAATCCAATTTTAGCGAACTCTACATTAGCTATTAAGGAATTAATTTTTCCTATTTAGATAGGCGTGTCAGATTTCAATTCCGCGCATTATTTGGTGAGGTCAAGTAATTACATATAATGGAAATAAACATGTTTACCTCAACAGATTTGAATGCACAATCATTTGTATTTGTATTTGGACACACAAACCCAGACTATGCCACTCTGATATTTTTTATTTACTAATTTAAGCTATTTATTTTTATTATTACTTTTTTTGTAAAGTTTTATTAAAATCTCAATCTAAAAGTCAGAGTTGACTTCATAATTAGTATAATACTTCATTTTGATATCGAAGGTAAGTATTACTTAAGTGAGTAGGTATATAAAATATTTATCAGCTATGCATATGCACATGACGCTGCATCTGGCACACAGCAGGGTAGGCAGAAAGAACCTAGTGTTAAGACACTCTTTTCTCCACTTTCCGCCGAATTATTTAGGCATTGCGTGTTGAATTTCAGAATTCAAAACCGCACTGAACCTCTTTAGAAGGCAAGGAAAAAAATTAATATTCAATTAAATATTTAATATTTTTAATATTAAATATTTAATTAAATATTAAATTTTTAAATGAGAATCAAACCCACAACCTCAATAACTTACATGATATGATTAACCTCAAAAACTGACTGACCTAAAATTCCAAATATTATTTAAATATTTTTTATATTACGAGACAAATTATATAAATAACATAAAAATGCCAATGCCATCGTAGTACGGACTCTTACTCGAAAGAGTAATTACTATATTAAAATGAACATTTCCGAGGCCAGAGAACTTAGACAATGTCCTTTCCGCCATTAAACCTTTTGTAAAAATATTATATAACATATTAAATATACATCAATTAGTTGTTACTTCTTACTAAAACTATTTGAAACTGAGTATTCTGGGTTAGATTTTGTTTAAATGATTTAGGCAGAGATAATTTATACTAAAATGGTTGTTAACATCTCTATTCATCTTTTAGATATAAAAATATCTAAAATTCCATACGTTACTAAAATATTACAATTTACGAGGTAAATTATACAATTAACAAAAATGTCCGATGAGGAGAACGGAAGTGTCTTAATGGGAACGGACACACGTTCTCATAACCTAATGTTTTTCCGTTTTCCGTTCCCCACACTCTTTGACAGTAAGTTGCCAAGTGCCCTCTACCAATCCTGCTTTGTGCGGGATATCGCGTGAAGCTTAGAAAAATATATAACATGCGTATAATGTACATATCAATAAATAATTTATATTTTTGATACAAGGGCTAAGGTCTAGGTTTTTCCATAAAATAGAAATAAATTATATTCTACTTACGAGTACATATGTGAATAAAGATACCAGAATAAGTTAATGTAAATATATAAAAGTGCATATTAAGCAACATACAAAATAATATTAATATATATAATTTTGAATCATGTAATTTAATAGTATAAATCTAGTCATAATTAAAAATTGTGCCACGAATTACTTACAAATACAATCAATTAAATCAACTCTATTTTATAGTAATTAGCCGATTTTGAAATTATTTTGATTTTTTTGGCAATCAAAAAAAATTGTCCTGAGGCGAATTTTTCAAAATAATTACACAGTGCAAACATTCTAAATATACATTTACATTTTGAAATAGGAAACGCCTATATGACGAAGGCTTCGGGACCTTAAGCAACGAGTGTCATATCGGCCTACTGGTTTTTTATATAACATTCTCAATTATTTTCGTTGATGTAATTAGGAGCATTATCTGTGTATGTAGGTGAAGCCGCGGGCAATACAAGCTTAACCCATGCGGTGAAAGACATGGTTGTTATCGAAATTGATTGACTGAGAAGTGAAGTTAACATTGAACTCGTTTGAAAATCACGAAACTATTTTAACCGTAGATACGTATCGGGTCATATCAGATTATGACATGGACGTCATATTTAAGGCTCTACCTACACATAGCTGTGACAGTTTAAGAAATATATATATTAGTAATGTTTGGGCAAAGCTTCTATACCCATCTATAATATTCATCTACGTTACACTCGTTTGGAAATATACCTGGGTCTTAAATTCAGTTGTTAGTACTTCAGAGTTCTCTGTGACTACCCCAGAAGGGATAAAGCGTGAAGCTAACAGTATCAGCATAAATTTGAGGCCCAATATCAGTTACCATTTACTAATAGTTAATAGTTACCACTGAACCAAAGGTGTTGCTGACAGGAACTCTAAATAAATTAAAATTTAAGGTAATTAAAATAATTTTGTATAATGAGTTAGAACTTGGCATTGGTGCTATTGGCGTACGCAGTCATGGTAATAATAATAAGGTTTCATTATTAATTATACAGTAAGTATATTGCAGAGTTAACTCCGAGTGTGGGCAAAATAATACTTTTTTAAATATTATAGTCATTAGCAATAAATACCCATATTGTCCATTTTTCCTTTATATTTTTATGCTTAATCCGTACAACACATAAATAAATCTTATTTTAACAATAAGTGACATGTATCAATATATTTTTTTGATGACTTCAAAAATATAAAAGGCGTATCAAATAAATCATATAAATCAGACTCATAAATAACTTTATGGCTAAAGCTTAGCTAGTGTCGTTAAAAGTAAATATCTAATACTAAGTATATACAAAAAGCTCGATGAATGCGAATTCGATGCCCACTCGAGAGAATGACTTGTTTTCATTTCCGCTTTTTAAATAAAGTGCGACGTTGAATTCTGTCACTCAATGGGTTACAATGCCTCGAATTGAAGAGTAAAATGGAGAATAAAGATGATAGCACACGGCTTAAACACTGAAGCTAGCAGAGCATAAGAAAATTGATTGCAATTTTCACACTGATATATTTTTTTCCTTCAATTACCTTTACGTATCTTCCGTGGATACTACGTGGATAATAATGTGTATTTTATCCATTATACATACTTTTCTATTATATTGGGCGACTTAACTTTGCAATCCCTTCAACAAACAATTTTAATAAAATATTTGAAATATAAACGTTGCCATGAAGAGAATCGAAACCACAACCCTTCCCTACACCGATATGGTATAACTTTATTTAATCATTGTTATAGTTAAAGTTTTATAATTTTGTAATGTATGTTAGTATGCCGTGATAACGCGTGCATAAAATATTTGGACGCACTGGCGCGTACATGTGGAAATATTTTTCTGTTACTATATATACTATAAGTATTTATAAATAGATAAAAACTTATCTATTTTATAATATAAGTAATACAGTAAAAGTATTTCCTTTTTACTTAATTATAGGCATTAATAATTAAAATGTGTTACTTTAACTTTCTATTAAATTTATTATATCCGTCTTTTACTTCCACAGTTAACAAGCATAAAACTTAAAATTGCATAATACGAAATTTATTTTAATTTAGAAGTTGCTGACTGACATTGGCAAGAGAACCAGTAACCTCTAAAAATTTTTTTTATTATTAACATATAATTTATACGTTCAATAAAACACTGTCTTGCCAAATAGACCTTTTTGATTATAAAGCCACCTGATTGATGACCAACGAGAAATTTGAAATTCTTTTCTCATAAAATTTCAGGGGCCACCATAAAGTTGATCACCCGAAACCTTTCGGTCTAGATGAAAAATGCACCTAGTATAAATTCTCCGTGTCCGTGCAACGAGGACTATCGGCTTTTTGTATAGGTTTTACCTATAAATTAAGCTAACTTGAAAACTTACTTGAATTAATTGCGAATTAATGTTTTTTTTTTAATTCTGAGGACGTATGGGGCAGAAAAGAAAGAACCTAATGATAAATCCTTTCATTTACAGTTGATAAGTACATAAATGACGGTAATAATATCAATAACATGAATTGAAACTTAGAGTAGGTGCAAAGTACGCAAAAGAATATAATTGTCATCTACGAGTACGTATAAATTTACTCAGTTTGTTTTTAATATTATTATTATCTTTTTAATGGATATATATTGTCATTTTTTTTTTTTGTGTATTTCTTAATAACGATAATTGAGATTTATAGAATCTAATCTTGTGCTATTGAAAATAAATTTCTAAATTGCCCTCCAATTTGAAACCATAAAAATGCGTAATAAAAACTACAAAGGCTAGGCCGCAACACACCATTGAAGTTTTTATAAGTCCTTTACATATACTATGGACGATATCATGGCAACGTGTTCTTATTGACTTTACTCTTGTACTTGTGGGTTGGAACCGGGAGAAAATTAAAAACAAATAACTTTTTTAATTATATTACTAGTGGCCGCACGCAACTTTGTTTGTGTGCTTATAGCAGGCAAAGAGAAACAAGACACTTGATTTTCCAACAAAACTTTTACCATAAACTATTTAACTTTTATTTCTATTCTTAATTATTATTTTCCTCAATGGATATCTATTGAAACCCATTGCAATACAGTCAAATGATTGTTAATCCTAATAAACTATTAGGCTTTTTGATTTTCTTTTTAGTCTTATGCAGTCGGGGTTTCTGTTTTTTCAAATATTTTTATTATTTTTTTGATGAAGTGATTAATTTTAGTTTAAATAAAAATTACACCATTCGTTATTTTTTCCTATATCATCACTAATATAAAAATTATAATTTAATAAATTGTTAAAACCCAGACTAATTTATTAAATGATCGGTATCTGTTAGATAAAGTGGAATTTGTGTTTTTCCTTCAATGCCGTCACGGCCGCACAAGGGGACCAATTTCGTGTTTTACAATATACTTACGTCGAAATCTTTCATTATTAATCCTTTAAACTTCAAGAGGCATGGCAAATTAGTTTTATGATTTTATTTGCATAGTTATTAAATACAAGAAATATTGACATACCTACCAAATTGCTTTTATGATCATTTAAAAATATCTTTTAATTTTTCTTATTAAATAAATAATAAACTTTTTAACTTCAAGTTGTATATTCCATATAGCAGGATAGGCATAAAGAATTTATTGTTTACACTATGTACTCTATTGCCAACTTTTCCCAAGAATTTGAAATATTGCGTGTTGAGTGGAAGAACTCAACACCGCCAACAGAGCGGAGAAATGAAATGAATTCAATTCCCACTGGGAATCGAACCCTTAACCATCGTATTTACACTCAAACAGTGTTCCACTGCGCCATGATGGTAAGTAAAATTATAGGTACATGTATCAATTTAATAATATGTATACAATTATCAGCTAAAAATATGTTAAAAATAAAATGTTACGTCATTTATGTGCATTGTTAGTTAAAATATTTGTAAGAACATAGAATATAAAACTCGCTTTTCAAGATATAAATAACGTTGTCCGGTCTTATCTTTTTCCCAGTGTTATGACTAAGTAAAGTATTTAATCAGTGGTTAAGGCTTACTCGTCCAAGGCTTTATTAATTACTTAGAGGACGTATCGTCAATAAATAAGGAACCTAATCAGGGCATAATTATAAAGAGATTTAAATTACACGTTTATTCTAAGTAACACGATAAGGACAAATTATCTTGTATTTATGGTTTAAAGTTGCAGTGTATTATAAGATCCTTATATTTGATTACTGCAATAAAATTATAATAAAAACCCAAATTAATTAACTGCACTAAAAGGTATCTGAAATTGTTTTTTAATTAAGTATCTTTAAGTAGATACCTATTTGTATATGTTTTTATCTGCTAATATCATTAGAAAAATGGTAGTTGTTGATAATGATTTACTATTAAGAAAATAAAAAAAGGAAAGTATAAAAGATTTTAAAAATAACAAAATATTTCCGATAAATAATAATTTATTTACAAAAAGTTATGATCAAAAACAAAAATTTGAAATGAAAGCCAAGTTTAACATTCACCGACAAAAGATTAGGGGGTTTATTTATATGGGTGCTAAGTTCTGTATTTAATATAAGGTCTTAAGTAATTTGACTTGGCTATTTTTTACCACCATACACCAAATCAAATATCAACCTAGTAGTCCAGTACAAACTGGAAGTACGAATAACTACTAATTAAGTTGCAAATATAATGAAGCCTGTACGTAAAATAATTGTCGAGTAAATTCGGTATCTAGATCTCAAATTCTTTTATCGGTGAACATTTAACTTGGCTCTCACTCCACATTTGCGTTTTTGATGAGATTTAAGGTTTAACTGTTAAGTTGCACATATTTAAAAAAAATCTTTGCTTACAGCCACCTCACCACTACCATTCCCAGCTTGCCGATCCGATGGCGTTGCATGCCTACGACGTGGGCTCCGAACATTTTTCTTCTTAATGGATTCAGAATACGTTGGAATGAAGTCAATTGATCCACTTTACTTAAATAGCCTAACAGTTGCTCTTCCAGGAGAGCAACTGTCATTTTTAATGAGGCGTATCAACGTAACAGGTGCAAAATGGACAAAACTCGCTGAAAGAAAGTAAGCTTAATATCTTTTTTTATTATTATTATTTATTTTAAACGTCTATTGAATCACCTAGGGCAGGCAATTTTTATGTATTAATCCCACTTTCTACTAATATTATGAAATTTCTCAACTGCCACCTCACCTCCACACCAGAGCGAGGAAATGAAAATATTAAATATTTCATTTCATCGAGTAGGAATCGAACTCTCTACCAGTCGCCGTTACAGTCGCACACTTTGGCCTCTGCCCCACGACTGGCCTTATTTAAATATTTATTTATTCATAGAAAGGAAAATCGTTTATAATAATATTTTTGCGCTCAATGGCTAAGCCTAATTTTAAAGTATTATAATTTTAAATAATTCGGTCAAGTACAATCGAGTACTTATAAGATATATTACAAATTAATTAAATACATATTTGGTTATATACTCGTATAACGTCGAAGGACTACATTTTCTAGTAGGTATCATGTTATAATAATTATTAATTGAATTTTGTAATTATATTGTGTTAACACGCATTAAGTATGTAACTTAAGTTTTAATATAGCAATGAATAATAACAGGATATAAAAAGTTTAAATAACACTTATTTAGTTAACACTGTAGTTTATAATAGGTACAGGTGTTAATACATAGGTATAGTATTTTAGAACAATCTTATAACCGGGGGTGTAACTCAGTGGTAGAGTGTCTGCTTCGCATGCTGAAAGTCCTGGGTTCAAATCCCAGCACCTCCAAAATGTAATTCCACAGTTTTGTCTAAAATATTGCTTAATTCGTAACTTTTAAGGACACTATTTAAGTTATTTTTTTATATGTATTAATATTTTTTGTTATACATAAAAGCATTATTGCCTTTGTGTTACTTAAAATAAAATCATTTTAATAAAAATTTGCACTCTCGTAAAAGTCAACAAAATATTTGAAAATAAATTTAATTTGTTATCAATAACAATAATCAATTGATGATATCCGTTCTTTTTTGAGACATTGACTCTGACATCTTAAACAAGAAATATATTGTGATAAGTATTGATTTATAAGTCGTTTTTAATCCATTTTTTCTATATTTAATTTATTTTAAAGTATTTTTTAATTAATAATTGGAATATCGCCTATTAAGTAAGCTCTCATAAAACATTCTAACCTACCAGTTAATTGTTGAGGAGAATGATATAGCCACTAGGTGGCGCTTTACAGTAAAAATTACTACAAGAAAAGACAGCGATTACTCCAAAAGCATTTACAATAATATAGACAGGACAAGAGTGAAATATCACGGCAATATCTTCTCAACTTCAATATACACATTATATTTTTCTTTTTCTTTGCTTCACGCTTTATCATGCGCAGAGCAGGGCAGGCAGAAGAAACCTGGGAACCTAGTGTTAAGAAACTTCGTTCCCATTAAGACAATTCCGTTCTTCACTTTGCACGTTAAATGGCGGAATTTAACATCGCGCTTTTGCCTCATTACCGGTTAAATATTTAATTTCCTCGAGTGGGAAGCAAGCTCAAAACCTGTAGCGGTTTTAATCGCACGCTAGTGCCTCTGCGCCACGACTGGCCTCAATTTATATTTTTCAATTATTAAATTAATAAAAAAGGCACTATTGACAATAATTTTAGTAAAAAAAATGAATCTAAGTTCCTAATTTGTAGATTTAATTTGCCTGGAGGCAAAAACGGCGTTAAATTCATAAGCGACCTACACATCACAGGCGAAATTTCAATGATGACAGCGGCGAGAATAGACCCTTTCTTCGCCCAAATAACAATGGACATACGTAAGTTCATCTTTGAAATACTCAACATAATATTATGTACCTATTGTATAACATATAAATGATAAGACATCAAGTTGGTTCATCGAGCCAAGTTCTAAAATTTATAAATTCAACTGTAGGTCAATTTAATGTAACTATGGTATTCTTTTAAATAAAAAGTTATGTTAGTTACAGATGAGCTATTATAACATTATAAGTAGGACTTGACACGCCTACTTATTATTATTAATATTGATTTCCTTATAATAAAAAAAACTTTAAAAAAGAAAAATCATATTACCTACTAATATTACATACTTACCTACTAATCATTAACTAATTACTTGGAGCAATAATTACGTTAATATTTAAATTTATATTTATTACAAAATAGAAGCTATAGGGAGGTATAGCTTCTATTTTAGTGGAATACCCTTAAAATGACATGACAATTTTCATCATTTTCAACATCATATAATCCAGATTAATGTTTGAACTTCGTAATCGTTTTCCTATAAATGATGTATTTGGAGATGTACCTATAGGTATGTTATTTACTTAGGGAGCGACGAATTAATGTATTCATTTTGGGTGTTGGCCTCGTTGAACTCGTTGAAGCGAAATTAACGTGAAATTTTACCCGTGAAATTCAATTTAATTTATGTATCAGCACTCTGACCACAGACATTGAAATTATATGTACCAATATGGTAGGTTTGTTGAATAAGTACATATATACTTAACAGTATAAGTAGGTTTCTTTTAAAACAGTTTTTATATTATTTTACAATTAAGTACTCTCTTCAATTTGTTGTTTGTCGATGTTGTTGACTGTTGATCCTACGAAGCTAGCATGAGCTGATAAGTTTTATTGAGATATGAGCCACTACTTCGATTCTTTTGTAACTGTAGCATAAATAGCTAACTACATAGTCAAAATACCTCAACAGTTTAGGGTTGTGAGTTGGGATCAAACTCGAGGAAGTGAAATATTTATTACACAAATATTTAGACACTACTCGGACGGGTAGGCAGAGGGAACCTAGTGTTAGTCTTAACACAACTTAACACAAGTTCAGTAAATAAAATTAAAACATAAATTAAAAATTTATGATTTAATTTTATTCAGGTATATTTTACAATGAAAAATTGAAAATAATTTAAATTTAACATTCCCTAAAGTGAAGATTGAAGCAACAACTATTGTCTACTATTGTACTATTGTAGTCAGACATTTCAATTGATTTTAAATTTAAAATTGAATTAAAGAATTTGAATCTTTTTCTTTCAGAGGATGTTGAAAGCAATATAACTTACCCATGGGCAGGGCAACGAGGCTATGATAATCAAGATTACATTTTGATAGGCCCTGAAAGAGTTGCGGTACGAAACGAACGAACACCATTTTTCTTTTTACAATCAGGCAAGTTACTAAATTAACTATTTTAAAATAAATGCAAGTATACAAAAAGCCAAATAATTACTAATTTTATCTTGTTAAATATTCACTGTACTTAGTTGTATAATCTATATATATAAAAGGACTTGTCCTCACTGACTGAGGTAAGACGTACGAACAGCCGTAACCGCTGATGATAGAAACGTGAAATTTAGACAGATGTTTTCTTTCGTTATCTGGACATCCACTAAGAAGGGATTTTGAAAAATTTTAATCCTAAAGGGGTGAAATAGGGGTTTAAAGTTTGTATGGAAAAAAATTTAAATCGTCACCGATTTTTATTAAATTAGAAATTTAGATTTTTAAAAGTATTTAATTGAATACGTATTTCATCGTTTTCTAGAATTCTCCCCCTAAGGGTGCAAATAAGGGGTTGAAAGTTTGTATGGAAAAATCTTTAAGTGGCCACCGATTTTTATAAAATTTAAAAGTTAGACTCTTAAAAGTATTTAATTGAACACATATTTCATGGTTTTCTAGAATTATCCCCCTAGGGGTGCAAATAAGGGGTTGAAAGTGTGTATGGAAAAATTCTTAAATCGCCACCGATTTTTATGAAATTAGAAATTTAGACTCTTAAAAATACTTAATTGAACATGTGTTACATGGTTTTCTAGAATTCACTCCCTAAGGGGGCAAATAAGGGGTTGAAAGTTTGTATGGAAAATTTTTTAAATCGCCACCGATTTTTATAAAATTATAAATTTAGACTCTTAAAAATATTTCTTTGAACATGTGTTTCGTGGTTTTTTAGAATTCACCCCCTAAGGGCGCAAATAAGGGGTTGAAAGTTTTTATGGACAAATTTTTAAATCGCCACCGATTTTTGTAAAATTAGAAATTTAGACTCTTAAAAATATTTCTTTGAACACACGTTGCATGGTTTATTAGAATTCACCCCTAAGTGAGCTAGCGAAGCTGCGCGCGTCCGCTAGTATTAAATAAATGTTCTTATTTATTAAGCATGGATGTTAAATATTCAAATAATTTACTATCATAACAAATGTTTGTATTTAAAGTTTTTTTTTACAGCTGTTCCAGAAGATGCAAAAGTAATGGAACAAGTACTATTAAAAAGGCCTACAATATTAGATCATTTATCAAATGAAATAACAGTAGCTGTAATGCACTCAATAGTGGATAATATTAGACTATTTGCAAGAAGTATACCTGCTAGACATTATTACAAATATCAAAATAAATAAGTTATTATAAAGATGGTTCTTTTATTTCTATCACTTTTTGAAAGTTTTATTTATCCATTACTGCTATATTTCAAAATATTAAAATATACTTAATTTATAAATTACAGAATCTTTGGAAAACCAAAAGTATGGTTAGTATTTTCATTTTCAATGTAACTTAGATATATTGTGATTTATGAGCCCAATGCATCATATCACTGTTAACATAAAGGCTTGATTTTTACATGAGGAAAAAACTATTTCCATTACTCCATTCTGGGAAAACAATGCACAATGTTATTTTCTGTTGTATTTAACATGCTATTCTGGGATTGATCCAGATAGATAGATAAGGATAGATAGTGGAGACTATATTCTTTCCACCTAAACTGCTACAAACAAGATAAAAAAATATAAACGAAATAATTTGAAAAATATCTTAAATTTAATTATGAGTTTACCTTTAAATTAGTTAGAAGTATAATATTGTTTTCCACAAAATATAATTATTATGTTTTATTAATAAACAAGATATCTGCTTAAAATACATATTATATATTGAAAACATAATAACTAAAAAGCATCCCCAAGAGATTCTTCAACATAATTCTTGTATATGGTCATAAATTTTGCTGCAAATGCTTCAAGATGGAAAATAGGTTTATTACCCTGCCTCATTCTATGTTCATAATTGGCTGCATATTTAATAATTTGACATTTCAAAGTCATATCACAGTTAGCTATAAGATCATCTAATAGTGAAGAAAAAATCTCCTCTGGCGGTATTCCATGTATTAAAAGTTCATAAAGTTTTTGTCTTACTTCACCCAGTTTTGCCGGAGATTGTTCTGACAACATAATTTTGGCTATATCTCTAATGAAAATTTGCCAATCAGGTACAGGCAGCTCTTGGTCTGTTCTAAAAGGATATTGCTCAACTTTACAAGCTTCACACATCAAAATTGCTCTTCTTAAATTACGATTTGCAGCATTAGCAATACGCACAGCTAATTCAGATGGTAGAGTTAAGCCCTCTTTTTTACAAACAGTATGTAAAACATTAACTATTTCATCTATAGTTGGTGCTGGTACTCTTATAGCCAAGCAACGCGATCTAATTGCGGGAATTACACGTGATATAGAATTTGCTATAAGAATTAAGCGGCAAGTTGCAACGTATTTTTCCATAGTGCGACGTAGCGCGTGTTGAGCGTCTTTTGTAAGGTAGTCCACTTCGTTTAAAATCACAACTTTAAACTCACGTTGGCCAGAAGAGTCAATTTGATGTGTTTGTGCTACATTTTTAACTAAATCCATGATAACAACCCGGTCATATATTCCAGCATCGGTGGGATTTACTTCAATGTGATAATTACTACTTACAGTCATAATCTCAATCTTCTTGTTTGAAGGTGTTGTAAAATGCATGGTTTCTTGTCTTGCTCGTTCTACGCCGGATCCATAAAGCTCCCGTAATAAACACATTATTCTTGTTTTTTTACCAGCACCCAAAGGTCCGTAAACTAGTAGATGAGGAAAGTCACTTTGCTGTATTAAACTTTTTAATCCGACAGCTTGTTCTTTGTGATAATCCAATTTCATTAAATCTTTTGGTCTGTGTTTATCAACCCACAAAGTCATTTTATTTAGATGTTAGTAAATTACTTGTTGGGTTGTACTTTTTATTAAATTAACATTAACAAATCCGAATCGAATTGAGTTGTGAATTCTGAATTGTGATTTGTGAAGTTTCGAGTTAGAAATTATAGAAGTCTAAATACGCGCCAAAATTTTATCCTATTACAGGTTACAGACTAAATGTCACAATTGACTATAATATATTTCATGAAGTCAGCAAGTCTGATAAAATATACTACGGTTGTGTAAATTCTATTTTCTTCTTATATATGAGTAAAGCAAAATCCCAAAGTATTCCATAAATAAGTTTTATGTTTACATTGAAATCGAATATAAACATAAAATAAAATCAAACTATTTTTTCAGGCTTTACGATATCGTACCGTACTGTGTTAAATTGTGTGACTTATAAATATTAAAATGTTTCTTTATTATTTTTCAGTATTATTTTCTTTTGCTTCTCACTATGGTTTTCAAATTTATCTTTAAGACGTAAAAAAATATAAAAATATATTGTACGGTATTAGAATATTAAAAAAATCCATTTCGAGCTATCTGCCTAAAAAAATATAACTATAGAATTAAAGTGTCAAGTTGGTGTCAAATGTCAATGTCTTCTTGAGATGCAATTGTATTATGTTCACCAAGTATGTGTATTGAGTTTTCGGTCAATAGAAGCCACTCAAAAACTTCTTAAATGAGAAGCCTTAAGTCCGTTGGAGTCCACTGTGAAGAAATATCTTATATATGCATTTTTGAATTATTACTATAAAGTGCTGTATTTATATCCACTTCTAAAACATTATGGTTGAAGGGCAATAATGTTCCTAAAAAGTTTGAGTTACTTTTTTCTTTTTATTGTCGTAAATAAGTCTACGTGTGAAGATTTTAATTTATATGGCGATGCAGGGCAAGCCTACGCATTGGAAATTGAAATTGGACATCCTCCACAAAAAGTAAATATATGAATAATAAGAACATTTTTCTTCAAAAATCGCTTAGTCTCAATAAAATTCGTTTACCTTTAATTAAATGTCACGAATAGATACTTTTTATGACCAGTATGTGTAATATAATAAACAATATTCTATTTAATTTCAGCTTAATGTTTTAGTTGATACAGGGAGTACTACATTGGCCATTGCATCATATCCCAGAAAAGATAATGATGAATATTTTCACTCTGATAAATCATATAGTATTTTTTTGACAAATAAAGAGGTAAGATGAACTTTGATTATATTTACATCAAAATGGCTAGATTCATACATAAATTTATCATCATCAAAGTATGCTGTATTTTGTATATAGCAGGGTAGATAGATAAAACCTAGTGTCAGATCTATGCCTGCTATACACATTCTCGCTTTCCATATAAATTCAATACATAATTTTTTTCTTCATGCCCAATGCTTGAGGTGAACTCAATGTGCTTAGTGGTGAAACACAACACCATGATTTTCCTCTTTATCGGATGGAGGAAATGAAGACATTAAAATATTTCATTCCTCCAATTGTTAATTGAACCCACAACTGCCCTGCTTCCAGTTGCGCTCTTGTGCCACAACAGCCTTGTGATGTAATTTAAGACATGCTATTACAAGGATTCCTTCTGCCTACCCTGCTGTATGGGGAACACAGGATGAAGCTGAAGTGTTATATCAAGCTCAGCTATATGTCAAGCCTCTACTTATAGAAATATAACATTTCAGGTAGTAGCTAAATATTCTCAAGGTACTTGGAAAGGTGAATTAGCATTTGATTATGTTAAATTTCCATCAATCAAAAGTATACCAGAAGTGACAAGTGAATTAGCTCTCATTAAAAGTAGTCATAAATTCTTCATGAATGGCTCAGCATGGCAGGTAATCAATTATTTTTATAGAAATTGATATTAAAATTGAATTAAAAAAATATATGATTTATCAAAAAATATAAATATTGCTCATAACAAAAATGCTATCTATAGGATAAGTAATTTGTTAAGTGGTTTTTTGTATGTCATATATACCACAGACACTACTTTTACCGTTTTAGAGTAACTGAATTATATTAATTTTACATTACAAGCATTTTTACATATTTTTATATAGAAATGTAAAATTTTAATGAATTTGAAATCTGATTAATGATGGTTCAAATTTCAATATAGTTTCATTATTCAATATTAAGTTTGAATTATATTTGCCAGTTATCTATATATATCTTAAAAGTCAAGTAATATGTGTAGACATATTCTAAGGGTGACCCCAAACTACATATAAAATATTATTTCCAGGGTCTTCTAGGACTAGCATATTTACCAGTGGGTGCGTGGGGAGATGATGTGATAGTAGGTTCATGGTTAGACTCAGTAGACAAAACTCTTTACAAAGATATGTCGTTCCAGCTCAAACTCTGTGGTGTTGTGAGTCCAACAAATGCTACACATTATGGAAAATTTGAAATTATTGGTAATATGCAAGTTAATTGTTATTATATGTACAACTGAGGCTGTTGTGGTGCAGGGGCCAAAACTTGTGACTATAAATGCTATTTTTGTGAGTTTGATTTCAACTCAGGGAACATGATACATGTAATATTTTCATTTCTTTATTCTGGCCACGAGGTGAAGAATGGCATTGAGTTCTTCCGCTCAACATACAATGCCTCAAGAATTCGACAGAAAGTGAGGAACAGAAGTATCTTAATGGTTAACGAAGTGTAATAACTACAGGTCCTTCTGCCTACCCTGATATAAAAAGAAACACATTTTACCTTTTCCAGATGACAGTATAGCACCCTCAAGTCCATTTATATTTAAAACACCAATTTTACAAAGAAGATGGTATGTAGTGGGAGTGTTATCAATTCATGTATTGACAAATAGAAATAAAACTGTAAACAATATCACAAGTGATGATGAGCACTATAAAGAGACATGTATGAAATTAAATAAAGAGAAAAGCATAGTTGACAGTGGAACAACAAATATTAGATTACCTGATATTGTGTTTAGAGAGGTAATATTTTTTTATAAATATACAGGATGATTGGTGGAGGTTCCACCTGCATCAGTTTATCTGTCTTATTTTCAAATATTTTTACCCATAAAGTATGGCCCGAAATTTTATCGTTTTCTAAATATTGGTTCATTCAAAAATACCATATAAGTGTGCAACAAAATGCACGAAAAAATATATTTTGTTTGTTTTTCCACATAATTTAATTTCAAGGATTTAATTTAATTTCAAGGATTTAATTTCAATGATATATGCCCAATATAATCTTGTTACAGAGTACCCTCTTCCCTAACCACCAGCATTAACCCCATGTTCGAAAAAAAAAAAGAAGCTGTCAGAATCTTTTAAATTTTTTGTTTATTGTGTGGCAATTTTTAGTGATATTAAAACTTTATTACATGTTATTTACAATTATATCTCAACATTCTATAATCAAAAAATTTTACTCACACTTTTTAAAAACATCCACGCATCCACACAGTTATGGTTGGGTTATGGGTTCAACCCCATTATAGCAAGAGAACTGAGATGTTGAATTACACTACTCAGTACAAATTACTCATTATTGATGTTTTCTTTCTTATTTATTAAAATATAATTTTTTTCAGGTAGTAAATGAACTGAGAAGTGCAGCGCAGGCATCTAATATGCTAATATTAGATGAATTTTGGTTTCATGGAGAGGTAAGTTCGATTTGGTTACTATTTGTGATAAGTTAAACTTATTTGTATTGTTTATAAGTAACATTTAAAAAAAAAACTATATCAGTGATATAATATAAAGAAATTTTAATCTAGATCTTTGTATTTGATTTTGCTCATAAAAATTATCGTATTTAATAGAAATATGTTTAGTTATTTCATATTTAGGTAGGCAATACGCGAATCGCACGACAAACCCAGAGACAATAAACAAGATTTATTAACAAGAGTATTTTTATTCCGGGATAAAAAGTCACCTATATATTGCTCCACAATCCACTCTACCGTTTAGTGAAAGTCCCATAAAAATCAGTTCAGCTGTTTAAATATACACTTAAAAACATAGTTTTTTTTTTAAATTACAGACAGACACTTCAAATTTATTTATATGAACACATGTATAGATATAAAAATATTCTGTTTTAGGCTGCATGTTGGCCTGAACCTCAAGATTGGACGTTACCATCAATAGGGATAGATTTACTTAGTGCTAACAATGATAATGAATATTTTACATTGGAAATAACGCCACAGGTAAAAATATATTTAACAAAATAACTAAAATGTATCTAAATAGGCAAGTTAGAGAAAGCAAATTTAAATTCAATATATTTTTTGTTATTCTTTTCTTTGTGGATGCTGAGACTTACAGAAAAAGCTTAGTTATGCGAGAAAGAATGTAGTGTCTCAACACGATGTTTTCTCTACCTACCCGAGTTTTATACAATGTTTTCTCTGCCTGTGGGGGATAGAGCGTGAAACTACAAAAGAACTTAAATCTTAATTTAAATGAGACATTTCTACAGAACTACGTACGAGTGATGACAGCGTTTAATAACAGTGGCGAAGGCGGTACCGTCTCTCAGTATTGCTATAAATTAGGCCTAGAGGCTGGTTGTGATGAAACTGTACTGGGATATACTGCGATGGAGGGGTTACAGGTTCGTTTTTTTTAATAGTTAACATTTAATAGTTCACAATAAACATTAGAATCACGTGAAAGGTGCATGTTTTAGTAATGGCTAGGAACTTTATAACCATGAAGAAAGAGAAAAGAAAATATATGACAATATATTATTGAGGACGTCGTGGTGCAGGGGCACAAGAGTGCGACTATGTACGCGACGGCTGTGGTTTGATTCCCACGCTTTGAAATTAAATATTTAATATTTTAGTTTCCTCTTTCTGGTAACGCTGCACATCGCAGCGCTGAGCTCCGTCACACAACACGTAAGGAACGGAGGAGGTAATGTTTTAACACTTGAGTTCCCAGGTTCCCTCTGCCTATTCTGCTATGTACAGAATACAGCTTAAAG
>HE671526.1:62237-78361 GCA_000313835.2 Heliconius melpomene melpomene
AATATTTAATTTTAATGATAACATAAATAAAAAAATACTCACGTGTTTACAACTTATTTTTATAAATTCGCAATTGGGTTAGCCTAATGTTCTCTTTTACATTTTTTTTGTATTTTTTCAATATTATCAAGTTGCTACCTTGTCACGAACCAAACAAAACATAATTATTGCAAGTGATACTTTAAACTTCAAAGTTACTGTACTTTATTCAGACTTTAACGACTTTTTTTTAATATCAATTAATGTAAGTATTAAAAAAATATATAAATAAATGTAAGAAAGTTCAATAATTACATTTATTTTTAAAAATATGTTTAAGAAAAACAAAACCAAATTCTGGACAGTATTACATATATTTTATGTACATAAACACGTAATATCTACACGTAATACAATCAGGTTTTATATGGTAGGATCGTGTTGTTGACGCCACATTATAATTATTATATTAAATTAAAAACAAAACATTAATTTAATATATTTTTTTCTTAAGGAAAATCCACAAACGTGTTTGTTTATCTTTAAGCGTAATACACCTAAGTAGCAAAAATTAATATTTTCCTGCACTATTGCGACTAGTATCTAAGTAATTACTCTCTAAGTATGTAATTGCAAGAAGTCAAATGTGACTGGTTAAGTCCGGTTTTGGGCGCTTCAAAAGGAACCTAATGATTTTTCTGTTAAGATCGATAATTACTTGACGTTTGATCTTAACGGTTGGCTAGCGTTGGTGCGAGCTTTGGATAGATTTTCCTTAGTTTCGCCACTAGTAAACATAAATATAACTTATATAGGGTGCAAATCGTTTTATTATCAATACGTGTTTGAACGCAGCACCGTCAACTGCGGACCACGTTCTATCTTGGCGTTTTCTGTGGTCAATATATTATACGTTGTGAGAAAAAAAACCATTTTCTGGAATCACACAAAAAAAGTAAGTTATAATTTTTTTCTAATATTTTTTATTAAATAGAGAAAATTGCGAAATTTATGTAACATCGAAAAATCTATTGTAGATTACATGATATATACATGTCGGTGATTTTGACAATTAATAAACAAAATAATAATGTTTAATTAATATGAAATATATTTTGATTTTAGTCTCTTATAAATTTATTTATATATAAAGTTGTGAAAAAAAGTATGGCATCTTATTTAAATTTTTTAAAATAAGATACCATTCAATTCTTCTAATTATTTTATTTAAGATTCAACTTAAAATTTGAACTCTGCCTAGGCTGTTGCTGATTTTTATAATTTATTTCCAGACTTTAAAACATAAATATACAGCTATACATAGGTATACTTGTATATTTTTATATCAAGGTAAATTTTTATTTTTATCTTGTCGCTTAAAGGTATGTTATTGGAAGTTTCGTTTTATTGACACGCTTTTATTAGCTTTAGTCGTATCTACATATGTATGCTTGTAACGGAAACTTTGAACGTGATTTTGAGTGGATTTAAAATTTTGCATACTTTAAAAGACCGATTACAATGTACGATTATAAATTTAAAAAGCCGGTCAAGTGCGAGTCGAACTCTCCCATCGACGGTTCTGTAGTGACTTGTAGGTCAACGGGAATTCCAGATTATAACAAAAAGAATTAAAAAACTAAAAACACGCTTTTATAAAAAAACCTACGAAACATAATAAATGAACTTTAATTAAAAAATAAAAAAAACAGCTTTTGTGACAAAATTAAAAAATTAAAATGCGTATGGCACGGAGGCCTATACTTTTTTACATTATTCTTAATTTAAATTTGATAAAGATTTTTTTTAATTTGTACTTAATTTTTTACAAAAGCATTTCTATTAATTTTTTTTATTATAATTTTTGTGAAGAACAATTTGCAATATTCGTACTAAAATTACCACTTTTTTGGCTCTACATAATTTTAAGCAACTTACTTATGTAAGACCCTGCACCTTTTTTTTTGTAATTATAAGAACAAAAATTGTTATTTTTGCTTATTATAAGAACACATGTTTTTTTAATATATGACACGAAAATATGACTCATACCTCTAAATTTGCCAAAATATTGTGCTCATTACCTATTATACATCCGAAATATGTCTATGTAATAAAAATTCTATATAATTGGTTAGGTAAAATTTCTTTACTGAAACAGTTTCAGCTTTCACAAAATATTTTTAGCGTGCTAAAAAAATAAACTTGCTAATAACGTAACATAACATGCTAATAATTTTTTTTCAATACTTCAAATAATAGTATAGGAAAGTCGACAATCCGTGGTCGCGTGAACAACTTTTCGAAATCTCTCGAAAATTAGAGCGGAAATTAGAGAACGGAGGGTTTTAACAATAGGTTCTCGCATAATATCGGGAAAAAACGTGAGCTCGAACTTATTGTTTCGATATCATCGTGGCGCTTATGCAATTTTTAAACATTTTTAAAGAACACACGTGGACAGCCATTGGCACAAGCGTGTGATTGTAAACATGACAGGTTGTGGATTCGATTCCCACTCGAGGAAATCAAATATTTAAAAATTTTATTTCTTGGGAACGTTGCTACCACTACAATTCTAGCATAATTCGGCGGAAAGTGGGTAGCGGAAGTGTCTTAATGGGAACAGAGTGTCTTAGCACTAGGTTCCCAGGTTCCCTTTGCATATCCTGTAATGACATTTTTAAATGAACAGAAAGTAGAAATTATGTGAATAGATATATAGTAGTTTTTTTTTTATAAACTTATGTATTAAACACAATGATGTTTATTTAAACGAAGTAAGTATTTACATATGCGAAGTAAATACGTGTAAGTAGTATTTAATTATACTTGAAACTGAATGCTAAAAAGCTTTTGTATTACGCTGAACACACTCGATCTTATAAAGACGTCCAAGGTGCTATCAGAAATAATTAAATTAAAATCATTATGACTAGCATTTAAGTTGAAAAATTGATAAAAAAATGTTGTTTGAGAAGCTTTCAAATTTAATTCACAATGTGAAGTATATTCTTAATTAAACTGAAAGCAAGAAGAGTTAAGTATAAATTATTATTATTATTTTATGTAATGATCAAAGGGCATAAAAGCTGCTTTGGGTTCCGTCAATCATTCTAAAATGACGAAGATGGAGGAAGGCATGTCGGTACAATGAAACTAGAACTAAGTACCTATAATGAAACCTGAAGTTTATGAATTTTTGCTCCTTATACTATTTGTAAAATAGATACGTTTCCGGTAGTCGCCCATTAGTTGGTGTGGAGTCTTATTATTAATCTTTACTTGTAGCGAATTATGTCAATTCATTTTAAATCAAATATCAGATACTATACCTATTATTGTGCCAAGTCATATAAGTATTAATGAATATTATGAATCATGAATCTATAAAATTAGATCAATTCACGATTAATTCACTTGAACAATGCAAAGATTTGGAATATATATATAATATAATACCCAAAAGTTTTTATTTTACAGGATATAACATTTAAGTATTGTACGAGAATTTTTATTCATGTACACCCAAAATAATTTCAAAATAAATTACATTTTATAAATTCAAAATGAATTATTGCCCATTTGCTACCAAGGACTAATAGCTATATAACTAGAAAAGTTCGGTCAAAATTCGAGCAGTAATATTTCATGACCGCTTTTCACAGCAAAACGACAGATATAAGTACCCACAGGTAGAAATTATATGGTTGGCTTCTATTTAGTTAAAGTTAATTATTTTTTAAATTTTATATTCAATGTACAGAATTTATTACTTATACTTTTTTATTACATTTATAGTCACTGCACTACATTTCTCTCCGAAAAGTTAAAAAAGTTATTATTATATTTAACATTTATATACGAGCCTTTTAGAAGGTTGTATCAAAAATTATGAAATTCAAAAATAATAAATATTTTGCTGCCTAATAATTAATTTCCAGCAAATCATTTAGATATTTTAATTTGTGAAACTCTTGGATCTTATAAAATAATTAAAACATAATTATACTTACACCCATACCCTTTAGTATAGTTAAAACCGATTATAACTAGATTTTTACATGAATGAATTAAAATGTATTGCTGTCAAATCAGATCTAAAATCTAAAATAATATCTAATTTAGCCAGACGCATTAACACAATCTGATAAATTTGATTTATATGAGGCAATGTTAAGATAAAAATGAACAAGCTCATTCTGATTACTTCTCAATCATTCATAAAGATTTGTATCGTTTCTTATCTAGATACGTCTTCTTTTATTTATAAATTAATAACCTACATGTAATATATTTTTAAGTATTAATTATATATATTCATTGTTATTTTCGTTGAGTTCCACCACTCAACACGCAAATCCTCCAAAATTTTAAAAGATTGTGAAGGAAAGTGGGGAGAGGAGTGTCTTACCACTTGGTGCCCTCTGGAACGTCCTGGTGAAACTTGACCACGGCTATCTTTTTAAACTCACAAATCCAATTCGTATTCTTAAATCGCTTACTTCTGATGAAATGAGCGATTGGATTGTGGCTAAATTATGATAATTTTATTCCAAAATATAACAATTTCACAGTTCAAATAGTTCTCACAGTAGACAATAAATTTTCAAAACTTAAATACTTAATAAATACTATTGACATAAACAAGTGTGAGAAACAAATTATAAAATATTATTGTAGGCTACATAAATAATATATAAAGTGTTTACATTTTGCGAATCATCCTTTTAGACACATTTTCAATGTATTGTTACATTTTTTGTATGTACTTGTTATGTTCACATTGTAATTGAAATTCAAGCAACAGGTTTCTCTTCAAAGACAATGTTACTTTTTGTTTGCTCTCCATATCTAAAAAAAAAAATTCATATCTATGGATACTAATATTACTCGTTACATTGTGTAAAGATTTTTTTTTGGCACAAGACTATTCTGCATTGTCCATTCCACCACAAGTACTAGTACTCGCAGGTGACATCTAGCACAAATATGAAAGTCATTAAAAAGTAAAATATTCGACAAATATATTATTTTAATATTACAGTTATAATATTCGAATTTTTCAATGTAAATGCGGCGTTGGATTTTACCGCTTCGTTCACATTATTTCAAAATGAATGGTCATTTACAGTAGTGGCTTATTACTATGTGTTATCTTTGTCTTAATAGAATAAAAAGAAAAAAATACAAAAATGAAAGAATATGAAATTATATTAACAAAAAATATTGACAACTATTTTATATATTCGTAATTGCTATAATACCTGTACCTACTTGTTTTTAAATGATGGTAAATATTTCTTAATCTTGATGGTAAATATTTAGAAAATGAATACTGTTACTGACAAAAAAAATCAAAATTTAACATTGGAAAGACTTCTCTTGCTTTATTTTTTAAAGTTATTTCAAAACTATTTTTTCATATCAGAATTGGAAGGCTTTCGGTACATTTGTGAAATTGCTCTTTATAAAATAGAGCTTTAGTCGAAAAGTGATTTTTTAAACCAAACATACAGCCAATTCTAAATATAGTGTGAAATAGTAGTGAATAAGTTAGTGTATATTTAATGTATTATTTCGGTTAGGTCAAATGACAGTAATTATCATTATGTCTCTTACGCCCAATGTTAATAATGTATCTCCTATCTCCAGTTAACGTCAATCTTGTATTGTTCGACATGTCTATCCAATCACTAACCTGCATGCCGTCCTCCATCTCTGTCTATTTCAATCTATGGTTGCAATTTAATGGATTAGGATTGATTATTAACATTGGGCGTTAGTCAAGATAAGAACACGAAGACAGCCCGACGCCACCTGTCTCGCAGACTCCTACTTACTGCACCACTTCAGTGCTTAAACGTCATATTATATCAAACGTGGGAGAACCCACAAAGAATCTTTATTAAGGTGCATCTGTAAAATTGAGATGATCAACATGGCTTGGATTGTTTATGTTAAAATAAAGAGTACAGTACACTGGGTACAGTATTTGCGTTTTAATAACAATTTTACTTATTAATTATGTTAGTTATATTTAGTAACATATATTATTTAACCATTTATTGTTTGGTTTCTATTCAATATTTTTAAATAGAACAATCGGGGTGAAATAGGTAGGTATGGCAAAGAATCAGTTAACCCATGCGTCTACGACCATTCCTGGGGCGACACAGTATTTCATTAAAAAAAACAATTTTTGTGGCAAATGTTATCCGCTTGATTGTAAAGATGATGGTTATGGTTTCGATTCCCACTTGGTGAAATTATTGTCAATTTCCTGTCCTGCTCGATAAATTAAAGCATTGAGTACATTCAACGCTCTTGCAGGTGAATGCGGTAAAATGAGAGTCATTACTAAGGAATAAGGCGTGAAGATTAAAAACTTTAGAGTCATGATATTAAAGTAATAATCTAATATTTACAATGATGATATGTCAATTCTCACTTTTTGGACGATAATATATAATTAAAAAGTAACGTGTGCTTGCCCGAATTAACACGTGACAGAACAAGTATGATGTAGCAGCTATTATTATATATATTTATCTATAAAGATTGATTTTATCACTTACTGACACTACAGAATTTAGATAGATCTTTATCCTGCTACGGCGCACGTGTACATACATATTTCTTTTTACACGTGTAGAAGTCTACAGGGTGGAAGCGTCTGTATGTTGACAACAAACAGTGGCAATCTTGATAACGCAGAAAACATATTGTTGAGTTATTATTTGTTAAACATTAATGACGTCGCAATAATTAATAAATTATTTTAATATCTTATTTAAATATCGTTTTTGATATGTAATAACATATATAAAATCTTGGGTTTAGAAATCACAAGAGCATTCTCTATTGTGGAATGGAATTGAAGGAATTGTCAGGCGTTTCAATATTTTGCCTGGTTGTTTACTCAAGACCTCAAAGCTTCTAAAACTATGAAAATGAGGTTTCAATGGCATAGTTGATGCAGTTTGACATCCGTAGTTACGCCCGACTAAATTGTTCTAATGCTTAAATTTTTATCCTTAAGAATTATTTTTCTTTAATGGGTTGAAGATCTTAACGTGTTAACATGCTTTAACAAAACTGTAATTATTAATTAAAATGAATTCGTATTACTGTTAGGTAGTAAATCATATACTACATATGTACATGTCCCCGCTTATCTTATATGATATTCGCATCTCTATGGTGCCGCATAACTTCGAAATAGTGATAGAACCATTCAATGGCCAACAGCTGAATAGGCCGCTCTGTGACGCACTTTACAGAAAAAAAATCTTTGCGCAAACTATACCACGTCTTAAATCTTTATTAATAAAATTTTTGTTATGTCTTGCCCGGAAGAAGATGAAGAGTTCAGTGTTCAGGATAGATTGGGTGAGTTAGTCTACAAAATAGATACAGAAATCTAAATGAAGTTCATAATTTACAATTGGCCAAATTGTATTTATAGCCATACATCTAAATAAACTTAGTGTCTGTATGTGCTAATTATTATTAAATATTATCTGTCGGTTTGTCTGTGTATCTATGTATTTGTTTACACTATTGTAAGAAACGGCTTAACTAATTCAGAGTTATTTAAATCAGTTTATAAATAAAAAAATTCTTATATCAATAAAAAGTTTTTTCGACTAAATTGCTACAAGAAAAAACAACTGAACTATGGTTTCCAATGTATGGATGGATATTGTTTTTAAAATAATTATGTTATAAAAACACGAAAGTAATACAGATTAGTAGATAAAACTGTGTAGTAAGCCGCGGGTTAGTTGCTAGTCATAATATGACACAATATAAGCTCCGCATAATGCATAATTTGTATTTGCATGCAATGTATAGTGCGGGTACATGCACAAACTTTATAAAGTACCTATTTGTCGACCTAAACTTTTCTTTGTAATGATAAATCATCAACATTTTAGAATCACATGATTAGATAGTATAAAAAATGTCTGTTTCTAAATATAATGATCTCTTTGTTTTTCTATTCAACGCTCCTCTTCTCTATAAAGTTATAAACGTTTACTATCAACTTATAACGTTATCAAACAATTTCTATGATTAAAAAGATTGTCACGAGATTTAAACATTCGTATTTACTTAGATGTGGACCAAATTATTATTTTATTTACTTGTTTATCTACACAAGTACTAAACCGAAGAAATACATTGAGAAAATATCCGCCATCTTGAGTATACCACCAAAATGACGTCATAAAACTAACATCCAAACTAAATGTATAAACAAAATTTCAGCTTAATCTGGTGAAGATATACTTAACTATGCTTCAAAATGGAGTTGCAAGATTCCATCCGATCAAATATATATATACAAGTTAAATAGAGCATGTAAACAAAGGAAGTATGTGGAAGTAGGTACCTACTACCACCTCTCGTACTCGTACTCGAGTGAGAATCGAACCCACAACCAATCGCTTTTACAGTCACACTTTGTTTCACATTACAATTTATAATTTTATATTAGTTCATATAAATTCACAACATTTCACTGTACGTATGAATTGTAAAGCAAGCAGCGTAAGCAATGTAAAGCCGTGGAAATCCTATATATATCTTATAAAACAAAGTCGCTTTTCGTGTCTGTCTGAACTTTCTAACTCTTCTTCTTCTAAACCACCCAACGGATTTTTATGCGGTTTTCACCATTAGGTCGAGTATTTCTCAGGGAAGGTTTATATATAGTTTATTATTTGTACATTCTTATGTAAATTAACATAAATACGATAAATGTGTCTAAAGTCCTACCCGTTGAGACACGTTCGCGCATGCGCTGCTTTAATGGTAAGTACTACATGAAAAAAATGTACTACATGAAAAAAATGTACTGGAGTATTGTTCCTCTTAATAAGATCTACAAGAAAGTCCGCGAGAGCATATTTTTATCTTTTAAGGATAACGTGTAGTGATCATATTTCTGTCTAAAAATAGTAATTTCAATATATTTTTTATTGTGAGGGATATTTTTCCATAATGGTATTAATCCTTATCCTTTAAAATACTTTATTAATTTTCTACGTTAAACGAAGATAAAATTTGCTTTTTACACTATTTCGAAATTGCGAATAGTTTTAGAGAAAAACGCATTTAATTGTTGACACATCCCGCCGTTGACACATCAGCTGTATGTTACTCAAGTTTCACTTATCCCTTACTCTCAGCATATAAATAAGTATATTAGTTACGTTGGCCATTTAATGTAGATCAAAACTGTCTTTTACTGTTTTTTCATTTTAATAAGTACTTTAGAAGTTGTTACAATATCAAAACATCCTTGCCGCCCCGCGACGTTTTGCTTATACAAGCGCGTCATGAGCAGTCATCGGTGGTTCAGTGGTAGAATGCTCGCCTGCCACGGGGGTTCGATTCCCGGCCAATGCATTCTATTTAATTGTCCTCACAGGCAGCCACGTAGTGCTTGCTTTTCATCAGGGACAGAATACCCTTTTCAGCATTAACCACAAGCTCGAAAAAAACCCGCCCGCTATAGAGGCATAGCAACGAAGATTTAGATGCGTTTGCACGTATTGGATAATTGGAGTTGAATGTATTATTTCAGCGCGATATATTTGGTTTCATATTTTTTGTAGTAGTTATTAGTAGGTAGGCTTTTGTTTATAATTTCTTCCGTTTAAAAATAGTCATTTAACTATATAAAAATAGTCATTTAAATATATTTTAATAAGTACTTCAAAAGATTAGTAGCACAGATTTAAAATTACGGTACCTACTAAAAAATCCTTGCTGTGTAAAACAATTGGAAAATCCTTATTGAAACTACGAAAATGCGGGTTGCATTAGGGTTTAATTAATTTTCACATTATCTTAAGTGCTTTGCAAACATACATTATATGAATAATCCAGTAGTAAAAGCGGGCGAAGCCGCAAGGGGGTCGCTAGTTACAAAATACAATCTAAATTCAAATTATAATTCAAAAAGAGAAAAAATTAGTTTAAGTTGATATCAACTTAAAGTATAATAAAATATATTATATTTCCATATGATATTGAATGATATAAAATACAAAATAGATACTTTCGATAGAAGAATTGATCTGACATCGCAGTTATTGATTTTATAACTACCAGTAAGTGGAAAACAGCTGCATGGTGTTGTACGTATGGCCTTTAAGGGAACAATACCGATACACATACACAATTACAATTTATATTTTTAGTCAAACAAATAATTTACAAAATATAAGTAACATAAGAGTTTCATTTCATCAATATTAGAAAACCCAATCTGAGTGGAATTGAATATGTATTTAGAATAATTTCACATTCCTTTTCATACTTAGTTTCCAAAAATTACGAATCATATAAAAAAAATATTATTATCTATTTATTACAGTGTCTGAGAAAGAAACAAAGAATGTAGAAAGCGAGCAGGTTGTGCAAGACCCTATAACTAAAGCCATCGGTGCAATTGGGAAGTGGCAATTATGGATGTGCTTCTTAATCTTTCTGACAAGATTCCCAGTAGCCTGGCATCAAATGAGCATAATATTTTTGGCGCCTCCTATGGATTTTTCTTGTGCCGACAACGAAGAATGGATCAATAACCAATGTTTCTCAAATTGCAGTGTATATAAATATGACCACAGTATTTTTGAAGAAACAATTGTGTCACAATGGAATCTTATATGTGCAAGCGCGTGGTTGAAAAATTTTACACAAACCATTTTCATGCTTGGTATTCTTGTAGGAAATATGGTCTTTGGACATCTTGCAGACAGGTTAGTAGGGTATTTTTTATATTTAAAAGTATTATAAATATTTTAAAACGATCGTCATTAAAAATAACGTAAAAAACCGAAATCTGTACATATAATAGACGCAGTAGAAAACATTATTTTGTAAAAAAATACGAAGAGAGTTGAGTGAGATGATTACCCGTTGAAGGTCATCCTAACTGAATTAGCACGTCCAGTACAATCTCACAAGTCACGCAGGGGTCCGGATGATAGCACTTTAACAAATGTTGTTTTAATAGGTCATTTTCCCAATTGAGTGTTCATGCATTTTTAATGACAAAAAAAAAACAAATCGCAACTATAAAATCGTGATAGTTCTTAATACTTTGTATCAAATAATCGTTTATTTAAATAAATTTTCCAGCAATTTAGAAAAATCTGTTAATTTATAGACAAAACCGTCGCAAAAAGCTTATTAAACGTTATAGAAACGAGTCTTATGTCATATCAATTAATAATATTGCGTAATTATTTTTAGAAAGCAAACCATTGTCGTTTATGCCATGGCTAGTAAGTATTGGCACATCACTATTTATTATTTATTATTTTTGATCAAGCAATTATTTTACCTAAATAAAAAAAACTTCTTGAATTGATATCATGTACTTCAAACTGAATTACAAAAATACGTATTTAAGAAACGCAGTTTGCTTTATGCTTATTAGAGGTCATACAGTACATAGGCTAATTAGCTTATCTCCGAATCTTGTATATAGCAGGGAAGGTAGCCTTCTACCTTCACTTCACAACACTAGGCTCCCAGGTTCCTTAACCTGGGAGCCTAGTGTTAAGAAACTCCATTACCCTTAAAAAAGGACATTATTGAGTGATGAATTTATAAATATTATTATAAATTATAAACAAAATAAAAAACTAATTGGTTTCTCATATTAGTGAGAATTTTAATTAAATAGGACAAAGTGCAATAAAGTAAAAATAAAAGTACAAGTAAAAGTAGAAAGACAAAACTTAATGTTAAACACTTAAATATTTTATATTACGCTTTGCTTTGCACAACTCAACGCCGCGCGATGTCTACAAAATTTTTACTTAATTTTTCACATGTATATAATAGTATGTGTTGTTAAATAGATTATACGTTTTCGTTTCAGATTTGGGCGCAGAATACCATTCTTGGCTGCAGTCATAGTTCAGTTGATTACTGGTATAGCCAGTGCATTTTCTGTCAACTGGTATATGTTCACGGCATTACGGTTCATAATGGCTGTTGCTATTGGTGGTATCATGGTGACCAGCTTTGTTCTCATAATGGAGATTATAGGCACCAAGTACCGAGACACTATTGGGATAATCTATCAAATACCTTTTAATGTTGGCTACTTGACTTTGCCATTATTTGGATATTACATACGCAGTTGGAACACGTTTCAATTGGCCATATCTGTGCCGTCTATCTTGCTTTTAAGTTATTACTTTTTACTTCCTGAATCGCCAAGATGGCTTTTAACAGTTGGCAGGACTGATGACGCTGTCCACATATTGGAGACAGTTGCTAAAAGGTATTTTTTTACGTAGATGTATAAAATATTAAAACTAACAAAGTTTTCTAATTACTAATGTCTTACAAATATAGAAAATGTTCACGAGTATGTTAAAATGGATATAATAAATAATTTTGATGCTACAATAAAAATAACTATAATAATATTTTATATAGTGCTTAAGGAAATACGATACACTAAATTATTCTATCAACATTTACAGAAATCGGCGGCCAACAGAAAACATAGCAACTTCAATACAAAAGATGGCACTAGAGGTGAAAAGTAATAAACAAGAGCGCGCATCTTTCCTAGATCTATTCAAAACACCACGTCTACGAGCAAGAACCCTTGCTATTTGCTTCAACTGGTTCGTCAATGGTTTCTGTTTCTTCGGAGTGTCCCAATATATTGGAAATGCATCAGGGAATATATTTATAAACGTCGCTATATCTGCTGTAATATTGGTAAGCGTTTGACTCCTATACGCATGTTAATTATTTATTATCAATTTTGATCTTTGACTAAATTGCCATTTACTTTGTTACAGATCCCCGGCACCATTATATCGATTTACGCGAACAAAATGCTCGGTCGTAAAATCACGCTTATATGTGCTAATTGTATAACAGGCATTAGCTGTTTGTTAATTGTGATCATCCCACAATCTGACATCAGCCACCTAACTTTAGGTTGCATCGGTCTATGGGGTACTAGCATATCCTTTGCAACCGTATACTTATATGCAGGAGAGTTATTCCCTACGGTCCTAAGGAACTCTGGCGTGGGACTTTCGTCAACTATAGCAAGAATAGGTTCTATGGTAGCTCCTTTCGTAGCTACGTTAGCTCAAACTATCGCTTGGCTGCCACCGGTCGCTTTTGGTACTGTCCCACTTATTGGTGCCGGTCTTTGTATTATATTACCTGATACGAGAGGAAAAGATTTGCCTGATACATTAGAAGAAGTTGAACAAGTATGAACACGAACTCTAAAATATATTGTGAAAATACTCCTTTTATTTATAATTTAGTAAATAAACCGTTTATATAGGCTTTAATATATTTGAAGCATACTTTCAATATATTTGCAGAGATTTAAACATGTTTTTAGATATAACTGTTATAAATATAAAAAGGGTATAACATAATGTAATACAATAGATATTTAAAAAGATGAAGACAATTAATTTCCAAATTGCTTAACTTTGTTCATAAATATTTGATCATGTTACGTTTAATTGTTTCCTGTATGGGCAAAATTCTAAAAATATTAACAAGTTTTAAATTTCATTTTATCAACAAGCTTATTAACCTTTAAATATTTTCATACGGTCATAATTGCTATAAGCCGCAATGAACTTTCGCAACTCTATTTTAGTAACTTACTAATCTATAAATAAATTCTATTGCATAATTATGTACTCATTAAAGATTATGTGTTAGTTTTAGATTTTAAAGTGTTTTTAAACATTATTAAAAAAAACCGATCAAGTTAACAAATTTGAATTCTAGGCGTACGCATTCATTGTATGAAATGAACTACAAATTTAAGTTTGTATTTTTTTTTGTGAAATATCGTGTTTTTAAGAAAGTTGATAATGTATAAAAGTCTATATAAATAGGCTGTGATAATTAGTTTTAATAAGAATTTATTAATAAAATATTTATTTACATTCCAGATAAGTTCTTTTATTTGATAAAAATATTAGATTTAAAATCAAATCTAGGAGCCATAACAAATGGATCTAATTATTACACAAAATAAGTAATATAGATGACCTATTGCACTTAAGTGTGGGGTTATTTTATTCAGTGACCGACCGAAATTTCGATTTTGGTTTGGTTATTGTTTGTTTTACCCTTCCAACAATTCTAAATAGACAAATAGATGACTATTTCTTATAGATAGTAGATTCTAGACTATCTATATGAAATATTTCATATAGATAGTCTAGAATTGGTTTTATGGTAGCTCCTTTCGTAGCCACATTAGCTCGTTATAAGATTTAGCTGCCTCCGGTCGCTTTTGGTGTGATTCCACTAATTGGAGCCTGTCTTTGTATCATATTTCCTGATACCAAAGGGAAAAAATTGGCCGATACATTAGAAGAATGTGAATCATGAAAATGAACTTAAAAATACTGGTATTTGTGAAGATAGTTCTTCTATTTATATTTAAAAAAAAATTGTTTACAGATTGGAAGCGGTTTTATGTCATAAGTACAAGAGTGTTTGTAATTGCATTGATCAACACTTTCATTCTCACTGCGGCTTGAGCTCGAAATGCACCTCATATAGACTTCTCTGAAGTTCTCAAAAGTAGGTTTATGTTTTTTTCGTTGTTAGGTTATAACAACCCACCAACCTCACCTAACCTGCAATTTAAACCGCCGCGCCGAGCCTGTTGCTGGGATGGCGTTAGTAGTTAGAATAAGTAAAAATCCACATGTCCGTCCGTCCTTTCTTGCTCTCATGTTTTACATACGTTTTACGTGCATTCGATTTTGTATATACTACCTAGGCAAATTATAAAATAAATAATATATAAGTTCAGTTCAGTTCTTAATTTATGGCGTTTCGAGTGTGCCAGCTGAGCACTCACTTCGACAATGTAACTAAATAATATATTTTAAGTATTTTAAGTACCTACATTTTAAGTATTCACACATACCTTTTAAGCATTCTATAAGATATCCGATACCAAGATATTATATTAAATACCGGATTATACAGGTGCTGATAACATATAGACTATGAATTGTTTTGGGTAGTTTCATTAAATATGTCTGGAATGTATGTATGTATGTATGTATGTATGTCTTGGAATGCCTTAGTCCTATGTCAACAATTTTGCACAATTTTTTTTTGTTGCAAAAAAAGATAATCAGAATGAATTTTGATAATATACGTGAGAATAATGAAATAAAAATGTAACTATCATACACCCAACGTAGAATGTACAAAAATACAGAGATACTTACTAAATTATGAAATAAATTCATTTATAAAGGAAAAACATATGGTTTAATTTAAATATTGATCTGTTTGCTTTTTGTTTCAGTCTTTTATGTAGTATTGAAAACAATTTCGTCATTAGCAAGTCTATTGTACAAGATCAAATAGACAATTTGTAGTGAAAATGAAAAGACCGAATTTTAATAATATAGTCAATAAGGTTTTGTATCTTATGTAGATATACATGTGACTTGGCAAGTATATATACACAATAAATGTCGCTTCCATTGTCAGTGATAACGTATCAAAATGATTAGGAATGAAAATATATTGTCTAAGCAGTTTGATTTTGCGTAATTTACATCTATTAAATAAACATCTTGGTTAATGTGATTAAATAATTGTTTTGGAGCACACGTGAGTCGAAATTACTTTTTAATTAGTACAGACACCCTGAATCGTTTGTAATATTTTTTGCAAAAAAAACAGTTGGGAAGATCTCTACATAAAATTTAATTTCAGATCAAATAATATGTCATCAGCTGACGATGCAATAGAAAGTCTCATCGGTCGTTTTGGTAAATACCAAACTTGGATTTTCTTTTTAGTTACAATTGCAAGGTTTCCCTCCGAATATCAGATATCTAACGTAGTATTTCTTTTGTCCGAGTGTTGATTATGTATGTATGGATGAAGACGCCTTTAGTAAGACTAATTACTGCCCTGTAAAACCCGTTTACGTACAACAGTACAATTGTTAATTCTGTCACTACAGCATGGGATCTAATATGTGAAAAAAGTCATTTAGCAAGCTTAGCTCAATCTATTCTACAAGTTGGTATTCTTGGTGGTAGCTTAATATTTGGTCATATATCAGATAGGTAAGTGAAATG
>HE671526.1:84666-101074 GCA_000313835.2 Heliconius melpomene melpomene
CAAATGTGTGACATATTATGTATGTTATATAACGTGACATATTATATAAAGTGTGACATTATTCTAAAATACATTGTTGACATTTTGTTGACAACTTGTGTTCGTTATTGTTCACATTTTAGTGCATTGTGCATATATAATTTTTCATAAAATATAAGAAAATTTTCATTACATTTTAACTTTAAAACAATATGTTGGTATATTTTTATTAAGTATGCGATAAATATAATATTAAAATATTACCGTTTAAAGTAGAAATGCACATGCTTAGGCATATTTCCATGCAATAAATCCAGTTCAGTTTGAGCAGGGTTATCGTATGCGACAGTGACGTCGTACACCGACGTCAAACCGCTGCTCCTCATGCGAGTACACAGCACTGCCCAACCGGTCGTACGAGGATGCAGAACAAATTCATAATTCTATAAACACATTTTTATATATTTATATATTTTTTATAATTAAGAAAATCATAATTAAATCAGCTTCACGCAGTATCCCGCATGCAACAAGACAAAGGAAACCGGAAGGAAAAGGAAAATGTTAAACTCTCCGTTCCCTACTTTCCGCTGAATTTTGGAGGCGTTGCGTGTTGAATTGCCTCGACACCAGAACAAGGACATGGAAATATATATTTAAAAAAAAATTTTTGTTTTCTCGAGTGTAGATCGAACCCACAACCAGTCGCGTGTAAACAAGTAAAGTCACAGCTCGAGCTGCTGCGCTACCACTGGTCTCTATATCATTAATATACGAGTATATATTTAAAATATAGAGGTAAAATATTAATAGTAAAGGTCCCCCTTTCATAATTATAATAAGGTAAAATATATTTTCAGATCAAATGTCTCTGACTTAGAACAAGAATAATAGATTAGTAGATAGCACTCTGATCTGAAAGCGTAGATCTAAATTCTATTATCTGGTTTACATTACAGCCGCAAAATGCGCACAATATAATAAAAGATATAAAAAGTCAGTAATTATTACATATATAAAATTTTACATCTTCCGTAGTATTAAGCATGTAAACATAAAACTACTGTCAACATTCTGACTTAATCTTGAGATAAACTAAAGGCTATACAATCAAGGAATGTATAATAAATGTCAATTAAATATTGCTAGCTCATCCAAAGTGGGTGAAATTAACGACTTCACCAAATGTTAAGGAAAATAATATTATTCACTTATGTAGATTTCTTATATGAATTTGTCTTTTTTTCGATCAAGAGGTTAATGACCTGCCGAATCCTGGAGGCATTGCGTGTTGAATGGCAGAACTCAACGCCCCGCTTTGTCTTGGAAATATAAACGTAAATAAATATTCAACTTCCTCGAGTGGGGATCGAACCCACAACCGTCGCGTTACGGTCATACCCCTGTGCCAATGGGCCACGACGCCACGGCCTCATAATTATGAATAACATATTTCTAGCTATATGCTATAAATACAAACATTAAAACTAACAGCACGCGGAAATTAAATCTACAAAAGACAATTATAACTAAATATTAAATCACAAGGTTACTCTACAAACCGGCAACTGCTTCGATAGAGCAAATTTTTCGCTTCGACGCTTATTATCTTCGCTCAAATCAGTGCCTTCAGGAAATAGCACTATCCTCTGATGATATCGCAGCCTTTTATAGTAGTCTATAAACTGAGACATATTAACTTGATCTTCCTGCCAATTCCGTTTGACGTAAAGGAAAAAGTTTAACTGCATTATCCATCCTAAAAAGAAAATAGTGTTTAAAAATTTTACGTCCGTGTTTTTATTAGTTTTAAGGTCCATTGCCTAAAGTAAGGAATAAAGTGACTTATTAATTTAGTCTTTTGCCTTCCCGTATAATAGATTATTATGATGGAAGTAAAAGAAGTCCTTAAAAAAGAAGGCTGTGTGGATTAAGTAAAGTGTATGTACTTATTGGTTAAATGGCTAACATTTGCTTTAATGTAATAACGATCATTCCTCAAAGGACTGTTTATGTATGATGAAAGCACGCGATATATGTAGTGGCTTATTCAAATAAAATGAAATGTCGTGATTTCAAGTTTCTAATATAATATTCAGATAATCCCGTTTTAGGGTTCCTTATCTCAAATGGGAAAAAATGGATATCCGACTGTAAAAGATTACTTTGTTGTTTGTCCGTCCGTCTAACAAGATTATTTATCTTATAATCGCGTAGAAGTTTCAAGCTGAAATGTATACCAAATATTTAGGTCTATAGTCCCTTGAGCAAAGAAAACATGAAGCTTTCAAATTAACGCAATTAAAAGATACGATCATTTATGCATCCTAAACCTAAGTACATGGTACTCGTACTTCTCGTGGACTTACGAAATGAAATTTTGCATGAAGCGAAAATTTACAATACAAATTAAGGAAAAAAAAGAAAAGTGAAAATTTATAGGTAATTCTTAGAACAAATCAATACAAGCTTATATTTATAATTTATTTTATAAAATTTTGGCAAGAAGTGACCTTTCATAGAAAATGAGTGCATAGGTACGCCCTGTTTATTTGCAATCTTGAAATTGGTAGGTACAGAGCCCTTGGTGGCTACCCATTGTTCGACTTCATTGACCGACATTTTACCAAATTTTTTTTAATTAAAAATTTAAATAAATCACTTACCCATTCCAGGGACAGCTTTAATCTCATCTTTTAAAACAAATTTAATCTTAGATATTCCTCTAGACAAAACATCATATACATCAGGTTTGGGTTCCAACGTGATATTATTTTTTTCTCTGCATATACACTCTACATTTCTAATAGGTTTTTGAGTCGCGTGATACAAAGCAATCCAAACATAATTCCAGTCAACTCTCGTACGATGGTTCATTACTATTATTGTAGATTCATCAGGATTGACGTAATCACCATAATGATGGAGTTCCGTTTTGCAAATCCATTGGAACAATGCCTAGAGATGTATATTGTTTAATAATTAAATAGATTTTAGAAGAAAATTCTCGGCCTAACGTCAAACTCAATGAATGTTTGTTGATACTTTACCACAGGATACAGTTCCCATAGAGCAAAGAGCACGTCAACGACTTTTCTATACAACATGTGTTTTATAAACATCAAGTACATAACAGGACAGTATAAAATGTAAAAACCTGAAATTATAATGTAGTAAAAGAAAATGAATTAAATTTAAAATAAAAGTACTACATATAGATATAATATAGCAAAAAATATAATTTACTACATATTTTAATGTATATAAATAAATATAAAATTCAAAATTGGAACGGTAAAAGGAGAGTGATTATGTTAATTCAATAAAGATGAGACAAAAGTAAAACTAAAAATTAGTGTAAATTAGTCTCACCGGCTAATATGGTATAATACCATGCACCACAAACCAGCAAGCCTGCCGCCATGACGGCCGGCCTGTACTGACGAGGGGTTGGGGAAACCCTAGTACTGTCTAGATTAGAACCCTTATGATCTGACTTCCATTACATTAGCTTTACGCAACTTATACTATATTTAGAGAGGCTCGCTATAATTATAAAGGTAAATATGACGTAGGTATTCAGAAAACGTGTTATTTTAGAGAAGAATTTAAAGAGTATGAACATATACCTAATACTCTTTTTTTTTCTTAAAAAAAGAAGTATTTTTAGCTTCACGATGTATTCCGCACATAACAGGATAGGCAGTAGGATCTACTAGGAATCACCTAATGTTGAGACACTCGACTCCATTAAGACACTTCCATTCCCAACTTTCCATCGTATTCTCCAGGTGTTGTGTGTTGAGTGGCTGTTATGCAAGTCGATTTGTTTTGTTCCCAAAGCGATGATATGAGAATAAAATATTTCATTTTCCCGAATCGAACCCGCAAAAGTCGCTTTTACAGTCACTGCTCCTGCACCACGACGGCCTACATACAGGTATTATGATAATTTCATAATTCACTTACCCATTACAAGAGCAGAGGACGTACCTAATGTCTAAATAGTATTTCTCCCTGTCTGCTATTACTAGTTACGGGAACTAGTCTTAAGTCAGAGATGTGTGAAGATAAAATCGATGATTTTAAATTGGTGCATAAAACATTTTTATTGCCATAGTTCAATTGCAAAGTGTCTATTTAATCGACAATCTATATATTTAAAACATGTAATCTCTTTGGATATAAATAAATATAAGTTAAAGTGCGTGAACGTACAAAAAACACTAAATATGAAAATTTTTATAACTAACGGAGAGTTATGACTAAAATAAAAACATTGTACATTACCTACATACTTACTTAATAAGTAACATCCGTGGTTTAGTAAACAACATATGTATGTAAAACAATTGAAATACCTTACGTTTGTGGTCACAAATGTTATAACCACATCACTAGTTAAAAAAATAACGAGGTATATCCGCACCTAACACGTCAATTGTAATTGAAAATGAAATAAATTGAATGTTCCGTATAAGATCCTATGCGTTGTATGAATGAACTTAACGATATTATAAATACGTTATTTTATGCTTTCGTTATTTTATTTGTACCTGGCTGGTAACAAAGGTTGTGAGTTCAATCTCATTGGGGGAGTTCAGACATTTTAAAAACGTATACATATACAAGTATTAATATTTTGACAAATTCTTACGTCTTTTATTAGTCACCATTTAAAATTTGAGACGAAGTATGTCATCTCGAATAGATATCGTTTATCGTTTAAGGAGATTTGAAATTTATCATTCATCCCTATAACACATATCCGGCAGTACTACCTGTTTTGATTGGATTAACTTTGACAGGTTTATCAGGCGTGAATTGCCTATGGTTTTTGATACCTGAATGTCTTGTATCTAATATTTTATTAAGAATGATATGAAAATTATCTGATATGAAATTATATTTCAAATATTAATCGATTTTTTTCTTGAGGAATCTTTAGGGTTTCATAACTCGTAATATTATTTCTAATATCATAATATCTTCCATCTACAGACAGCGATCAGTTACAATTTAATTATATGTAGAAATTTGTTTTGTCTCGTTTATCAATATGTTTGCTTGTAAAAACGTTACGAACATTGCCAAGTAAAGAATACGTTCCTCAGATTTGTTACATTGACGTCTTTGTAATATTTATAATAGGTTTTACGTCATAACATAAAAGTGTTATAAAAAAGGAACATAGTAACATAGATATAGTCTTAAAAATGATAATTTTATTAGAACACGAAAGTAATTCAGTTTAGTAAATAAATAATAGTGTAGTTTAAGTGGGTCGCTAGTTTTGAATATATTTTTAAATATGCCTAATTCAACTGTACTCGTCACATAAACAACTTTCACAACCAGCAGTTTAATCTATCGTATAAGTCACTACCGCTAGCTTGGATGTCTTAAATATTTCTTGGAACTAAATTAATATTATACACATAATAAAATAAAAAAAAAATATGGATTTTCTTGTATCTTGGTCATAAATACCCGATGCGGATAGGACAGTCGTCGGGACCGAGCGCACCGAGGGTTCAGTACAAAAATTGGAGGTCTCGAGCTTTTTCTGAACTTCGAGCTTAGCTTAGCCTCTAAAGTCGCTTAGGGCTCTAAAGCCCTTTCAAATTCAGAATCCAGAAATTATGGGGCCGTAGATTTGAGAATATGGTTTGAATTTCAACACGATATCTCCAAGCATTCCTGAGATAAAGTCTTTTACGAGACAGACAGACAGTCAGACAGACGGACGGACAACAAAGAATTCTGATAAGGGTTCCTTTTTTTCTTAAAAGCTACGGAACCCTAAAAATTCACAATACAAAAAAATGTATTAGGTCAATCAAATGTCAAAATTTACAACATTTTATCAGAAAAATGTTACGCGTAATGAAATATTTATCACATAATATAAGATAAATATTGACATTTATAAGACAACAAAACACTTAAGATTTTTCTTATGTTGTTATGCAAGAGACGCGAGTCACGGCTTTACGAGTTAAAATTAACTTTCTTTGTTATTACTGAATAGTAAATATATTTGGGATTTTTACCTTATACAATTATGGACACATGTAAATATATTTTTTTAATTATCAACTTAATATACTAAAAATTACATTAAATTAATAATGAACATGTAAGATGAAATTTTAAAGGAAATAATAGAAAAAAAATATACAGTGTAGCAACTATTTATTATAAAAATAAAAAAATTTTGTAATCAGGTTTTTTAATATTATTTTTATTTTAAAAATGCATATTTACATTACATACTTAAGTAAGAAAGTAATATTTTATTTTTTATCATTGCTACGGGAGCACTTGTAAGTAAAATAATAAAATAACTTAACATTTATTAAATCTATAAATATTTACAATTTATTTTATAATTTCTAATTATTGAATAATTTCTATTTGTTACGCTTTATCGCTGGATGATTTCTTTTTACCGAATTGTTCTCCTTCTTCTATCGTGGTCATTAATTCACAACCCTTAGTTTCAGGAAGAACTAATGTTATAAATGTAGCTATGAGTGGGAAAACTGCAAAAAGAACCGGCGGTATCCACGTCGCAACGTCCCTCATTTCAATGACAAACGGTGCTATCATAGAACCTACTCGAGCCATCATTGACGAAAACCCTAGAGCAGCATTTCGTACAACCGTAGGGAACAATTCAGTACAGTACAAATAGACTACAACGAAAACTATGAAACTAGCTACCACTCCTATGCTGGCACATATAACTGAACCAATACCTTCTGGAATGACAGATAATATTAACAAACATAATGCACATATAAAGTTGAATACTATTAGAATAGTTCGCCTACCACATACTTTCATTAAAGGTATCGACGATAAAGTGCCTAGCAACGTAACGCTAGCGCTCAGAGCGACGTTGATAAAAACGTTTCCGCTCAATTGTCCCACGTATTGTGATACTCCATAGAAGCAATAGCTGCATGTTAACCAGTTGAATGACATAGCAGCTATGTTTTTACGAAGATTTGGAGTACGGAACAGATCCAATATATTTCCTTTTTTTAGCTGGCTTGCTTCTACTGATTGTTGATATAATTCGATATCGGTGCGAATGTTTTCTGTCGGGCGTTTATTTCTGTAATCAAATCAGTAAATATATTATTTTTTAATTTAATACATTTGCAAAATAATTAGGCAAATTTATAAATTTGAAAGCTTACACTTTAGCGACTCGTTCCAATATAACAATAGCTTCATCTGTTCTTTTAACTGCTATCAACCAACGTGGAGTTTCAGGAATTAAAAAGAAATAAGCCAGCAATACTGCAGCAGGTATTGAAATGGCAAGTTGGAATTTCTCATAGTCTCTAAAGTAATATCCAAACACGGGCAACAGCATGTGACCCAAATTGAACGGAACTTGATATAACGCTGATATAACATCTCGATATTTTGTCCCAACAAACTCCATGACCATCACGAAGCCGGTAACCATTGTTCCACCAACGGACATGCCAATTAAAAACCTTACGAATGTAAAAGTCCAAAATTCTGGCACATATGCTGCGACAACTCCCATCGACACTTGGATGACAACGGCTACCAACAAAGGCTTTTTCCGTCCAAATCTAGAAATGGAAAACAAGTATGTACTGCATAATAGAACATTAATAAATAATTGTATATAATTTTTCAAATTTCAATAATCTTTAACTCTTAAGATATAATTAAATAAAAGTGTAGATAGAAAATAATGATAATTTCTCACCTATCGGATGCCATTCCAAAAAATACGCTCCCTAATAGAGTTCCCAATTGAAATAAAGTTTGTGTGAAGCTAGTTAACCATTTTTTGTCACATATTAAATCCCATTCCATTATAATAGTATTAGTAAATATCGATGTATCGTATTCTGGGTTTGGACACGGGCACGTTTCATTATTGCTAGAACCTATACACGTGTACTCTACCTTCGGTGATAAGAATATAATTGCCATTTGGTGGAAAGCAACAGGAAATTTCGTTAAAAATATCAATATACATAAGTACAGTTGATATTTGCCAAAAGATCCCGTCACCTTCTGAATGAGATCTTGCTGTGGTGTTTTTTCTGATTTAATATCTGGAAAAAATAATATCAAGTTATTTATCCTATATCTTATAAAACAAAGTCGCTTTTCGTGTCTGTCTGTTGTTTCTAACTCTTCTTCTTCTAAACCACTCAACGGATTTTGATGCGGTTTTCACCATTAGGTCGAGTATTTTTCGTAGAAGGTTTATATATAGTTTATTATTTGGACATTCTTATGTAAATTAACATAAATATGATAAATATGTATAAAGTCCTACCCGTTAAGACACTTTCGCGCAAGCGCTGCTTTAATGGTAAGTACTACATGAAAATAATGTACTGGAGTATTGTTCCTCTTAATAAGATCTACAAAAAAATCTAGGACGGCATATTCGTATCTTTTAAGAATAACGTGTAGTGATCATTTTTCTGTCTAAAAATAATAATTTCAATATATTTTTTATTGTGAGTCATATTTTTCCATAATGGTATTAATCCTTATCCTTTAAAATACTTTATTAATTTTCTACGTTAAACGAAGATAAAATTTGCTTTTTACACTATTTCGAAATTGTGAATAGTTTTACAGAAAAACGCATTTAATTGTTGACACATTCCGCCGTTCACACATCAGCTGTATGTTACTCAAGTTTCACTTATCCCTTACTCTCAGTATATAAATAAGTATATTAGTGACGTTGGCCATTTAATGTACATCAAAACTGTCTTTTACTGTTTTTCATTTTAATAAGTACTTTAGAAGTTGTTACAATATCAAAACATCCTTGCTGCGAAACGGCTCGCCATTCGCCATGCGTCCGCCGCGCCCGCCTGCCTTACACGCGTCGGTGGTTCAGTGGTAGAATGCTCGCCTGCCACGCGGGCGGCCCGGGTTCGATTCCCGGCCGATGCATTCTATTTAATTTTCCTCACAGGCAGCCACGTAGTGCTTGCTTTTCATCAGGGACAGAATACCCTCTTCAGCATTAACCACAAGCTCGAAAAAAAAAACCCGCCTGCCTTTATGGCAATGAAGATTTAGATGCGTTTGCACGTATTGGATAATTGGAGTTGAATGTATTATTTCAGCGCGATATATTTGGTTTCATATTTTTTGTAGTAGTTATTAGTAGGTAGGTTTTTGTTTACAATTTCTTCCGTTTAAAAATAGTAATTTAACTATCTAAAAATAGTCATTTAAATATATTTTAATAAGTACTTGAAAAGATTAGTAGCACAGATTTAAAATTACGGTACCTACTAAAAAATCCTTGCTGTGTAAAACAATTGGAAAATCCTTATTGAAACTACGAAAATGCTGGTTGCATTAGGGTTTAATTAATTTTCACATTATCTTAAGTGCTTTGCAAACATACATTATATGAATTATCCAGTAGTAAAAGCGGGCGAAGCCGCAAGAGGGTCGCTAGTTATTATTATATGGCAAAATCTTATATTATATCGATTATGTCCATTTTCTATCTTTTTAAAAATTTAATAAAATTAATTATCGAATGTTTATTTGTTTAAGTGTGCAATTTTAATCAAAAATAATAAGTACAACTTAGCATATAAAGAAAAATTCCATGAATTATTAATATACGCAAGATTACTACAATACAATTCTATAAATTGCAATGGAAAACTTAGAAACGTTACTCACTCATATTAATAAGGATTACATTTCTCTTAAGAGCAACAATTATATAAATATTTTCTCTATCCTTACGTCCATGTTTACTCGATATGCAAACATAAAAATACATACTCATCTTTTGTAATATTTCAAAAATATATCAAACAGGTAACGCCACGCTACATAATGCATAATATGTTGGGTGGTGTTACATAACGTCGCATGTTGCCTTATCACACCAAGGAAATGAAACCAATAATATAAGTATGAAAACTTCTTCTGTGGGAATCGAAATCAAAACTATTTTTACCAACGGCTCCGTGGTGATCTCATGAATACATAAATATTATATAAATATTTTAAACTTTAACCTAAAGATTTAGATACTGTTAATGTAAAAACTATAAATTATAAAAGGGTCCGAATTTCTGTTTACATAATGAGAAGAATAACTTTTCATCTCTATTCCACTAAGCCCCCGAAGTTCAAGGTCGCAATAAACATAATATAATTAGCATTTTATATTTTAAACAACTCGTTTCCAAAGAAACGTGTCCACGTGGGATCTTCTTTTGCGGAACGCCTTTTTAACATAATCGAAAGCGAAAAATATGAGAATTTATGATTAATACTGGTACTATTTTTTGTCTCTAGTGTAATTTCAAATTCTGGTACTTAATGTGTTGTAGGAATTGTAGGGTAATTTTTTAATGTGATAACGTTAAATCGATAAACGCCGGCTGCGTACAGTCGCACAAAAAAACATGACTCATTGTCACGTTCCGTCTGAGCCGAGCGTGCAAGCGAGACCGCCATACAACCGACAGGGTACAACACGATCAATTTGCGATGTACCTATTTTGTTATTAATCTGAATAATTTAAATAAAAAAGTATGTGAATTAACATTGTAATTTTAAATTAACTCCTCCTTTTTATTATACAAAATTCTTTATATGGTATTTAAGTAATTCAATTTAATTGGAAATGACCTCTAGGTACTACTCTAAGTCAAAATATGGGATATTAATATAAGTAACAATATGTTTAAGAAAATTGCTTCTTGCAGTAACTCACACATGCAGGGCAAGTAATAACGGCCTAGTCTTTTGTTACGTATATTATAAAAAAAAACATTTTACAGTTTAAAATACGATGAAAATTAATACTTTATAAGAACTGTAAGTAAAGTGTAGAGTTCCTACATAAAATTTTAACTGTGATGAATCACTTATTATCTTATTAGTACAAAATATCTAAAGAAATTTTTAAATTTTCAACATTTTAAGATAAATATTTAAGTTTAATTACACACCCTATTATATGTTAAAAGTTTTCTATTTAAGTGAATGTACAAGTGACTCAAATTAAAAAACAAGTTAAATGGAACTCGCGGTGTCACGTGTCGCCTCATCTCACGTGGTTATCAGCACTTTTAAATGTCAATAATATATTCCAACTAAAATATTCCAAATTTAGTAAACTGGTGATATTTACATATTTATTAAAGCATTGTTTATGTAAATACGAAAGGTTATTCTATTATTTGCACTATTTTTTATTTTAAGTAGATACCTCTCTAATGACAGAGACAAAATAAATTATTTTCAATGGTCTGGAGTTATTTTTTTCTTTTCTAAATTTTTTAAGCCAATAAATAATATCAAAAAGCAAGGCAGACCTTTGCTTGTCGGTCGGGACGGATGTTGCGGTAGGTAGGTAGTATTTTGCCCAACACGATAGGTAAAGGTTGAAATTATATTCATTTTTATACGTATTGTATGGTTAATAAATATTAATATTTTATAACATAGCAAAGTTTGAACCAAAACTATATAATTGAAAACCATTATAATTTTGTATATATATATGTCGGAGTCGGGTGGATCTCTCTCGCACATAGTTTTGAGTACCCGGTCTACTGTGGGCTTCAGTGGATAATGTTGGCACGAATAAACATAATTTGTGATATTACGAATTAATTACAACACCGTAACCAATTCACAAGAAAGCAGCTATCGCTATCCCAGTAGGTAGATACACAGCACGGAACGCGGGACAGTTTCAGTGCCGTCTGCACCGGCCGACCGCCAAACACAAAGTGAGTCGATGTCCGTCGGCCACGCTTCGACTCGCCCCTTCCATACCAATGCATAACACTAACTCTGTCGAGCGCCAACAGATAGCGCTGGCGTTCCGGAACCACCTCAGTACTACTATTTCCGACATATATATTTGTTTTAAGTTACCCGACACCCATAACAAAGCGACCCTTGCCCTGATACACTGGAGACTTTTATCCGCCGTGGGATTTCCCTCATACTCTTTGGCAATAGACCGTTAATTAAATCATTCAATTATCATTAAAGAAAGAACATTTGTGTCAACAAGTGATAAAGCCATAAATAAATGGACATCCAGAGGTCCATCTATGTTTGATAAGCGTATGTTATAAAAATACATATCTGACGGACTATTTATTGTATAAACAGTATTCTTGACGCAACCAACACAAAACTGACGGTTGGTAGATATAAAAATTGTATGCATATTTACTTGATAAGAGAAATTAATAAGAAGAAGATTTTTTTAATATACTTATATTATAATGAAGAAAGGTAATGGCAACCTTAAAATGAAATTAAATTGATTTACCATATGCATGCCATGCGTGACAAGATACTCGTGTAAATACTTAATGACCTTTCCAAAAAGCGGAATACTTAACATATTTTTTATGGTAAATATAAAAAATAATACTTTTTAATATTATGTCGTGGCAGTGCAGTGGCACAGCGTGTGACTGTAAAAGCGACGGTCGCGAGCCCCATTCCCACTCGATGAAATGAATTATTTAATATTTTCATTTTCTCGCTCTGGTGTCTGGTGCAAAACACACAATAACAACAGGCAATAACTCGAAAATTCACAGGAGAGTGCTGAATGAAGTGTCTGATCACTAGGTTCCGTCTGCCAGCCCTGCTATATGCGAAAACTAAAAAAAGAATCTGAACCAGATATGGCAAAGGCAATTGAGTGTTCAACTGATGTGCAAAAAGTCTACATTGAACCGATTCGGTTTTTGTTTCGAGGCTATACTCTTCAAGATTTATATAAATACACTATTTTATCCTAAATATAAGACCTTGCTCACCGACTTTTATTATTTTGACAATGAGAAAAAACGTTGTTAGCATATTGAAATCTATAATTTTTTTCTTAATATTAATTAAGTATGAGAATTATTTGTATTGCATATGCATTATTACTATCGACATTCGCAAATGTCGACAAACGAGTCAGTTTTTTAATATTCATATAATTATCATTATTAATAAGTTTAAGTAGATATTTTATTCAGTGTGATATGGAGAATAAACAATATATTATGTATAAATATGTCGTAATAATATAATGCAATGTAGGTCAGTATACATTCACATTAAATATTTATTATTATTATTATTTTTCTTTTTATTTATATATGTTTTTATAATAATTATTAAATTATACGAATATAATGAAGAATATATTTACAGATTTACTTGAGTCATTATGTAAATACTAAGCTATAAAAGAAAGTTATATTTTTAAATAGTCATTTATTTGAAAGGCTGCTTATTTAATTTGATGCACTTGTGCGGTGTACCCACTATCCATATGTTTGCTTTCAATTTTGAAACCATGAAATTTATAACAAAATTTACTATATTGTATTGTTTTTAATCCTTCACCATGTCAACCATTAACAAGGTCGGTAGATTCGCAAAATCTAGGCCGTTGGTATTTGCTACTTTCACCAATAATATTCTTACCATTTTCCTCTTTGGAATTTTGTAGCTCCATTGTAACTTTTGTTGTCTTAACTTTTGTCACAGAGCACTGTTCCGGTATCACACACGCCTGTCTCTCATGAGGGGAGTCGCTGCCGAAGCCGACTGTTCCCTCAATGACTTACGGCAACAGACTGGCTTTGCCTCAGTTTACTTGCGATGCGCGCGCGCATTGCCGCAACTCTCGCGCTGTCTTTTTTATTTACTTCAATAATTATTATTGTACGTGACGAAATAAATATTTTATGAACAACTGATAACTAACTGTTATTTACAGCGGTAATCGCTGTGATGTAAATATTTTAAAATTTAACTAGTTTTAAAATATTTACAACACACCAACACAGTTCATATAATTAGTTCTTTAGTTGTAAAGTATAGTAAATATTAGTAGATTATGGGTATATAATTAGGTATACTTAAAAGTAAAAGTAATAGTAGCGTAAAGTAAATTCCCGAGTGCTGAGTCAATGTAGTGTAATTAATCATAAGCTTTTACATTTTGCAAATTATAGTATGCATTAGAGGCTAGAATATAGAAAGTTAGTATATTATGACTTGATAACTTAAGTTCTTTTTAATAATGCTTAATTTCTTTGCAGGTTCGCAAAGACAACCGTTTAAACGAAGACTTGTTTTATAGTGTCCACATTAATCCTCACAATAAAATAAAATGTTTCATGGAATAAACTTGTTTTTATATTGCATGAAACATAAGACAAATAATTGCGGTAAGTAAAGTTGAACGATCTGGCCACTACGTCAGTATTTCGTTGTAGCTGACGACTTTTCTTCCCGACGACCGCTCATTTAAATAAATATAATAAGATTAACGTGTGAAATAATACATAAGACTTTATTTTTCATATATATACTGCTGCGTTGAGTGCCGCCACTAAGTAAGAGAACAAGGTCCAGATCAAATCAGAAAGAAATTAATGTCAAAACTAGTGCAGTCTTCACATTAAAAGAGCCTAAGAAAAAATGTAAAGCTGACAAAACTTCTTACCTAATTTTACTGTTTTTTAAGCTTCATGTATTCCGCATGCTGCAGAGTATGCAGAGAGAGCCTTTTATAAAGACAGACTCGCGGAGCTCAATGACACGCTTGGCCTCGACACCAGAGCGAAGAAATTAAAATATTAAATATTTCATTTCCTCAAGTGGGAATCGAACCCACAACTTGTTGCGTTCACAATCATATGCTTGTGACCCTGCGCTGCGACTGGCCTCAATATAATGTTAATATCACATAAAGAATTTATAGCAAATTTATAAGCTAAGTTTAATAATGTTTTAAACAGTTAAAATAACAATTAATTAATAAAAGAACAGTAACAATCTAGAGGAAAAATAAATACAATATATTAAAATATTCTTGACCTTAATTAAAGGTCAAGCATACAAAAATATTTCCTTGTTAGTAGCTAGTCCTAAACGTAGCTGGATCTATAATAGTAATAAAAGGCTTCTTACTTGTTCGTAATTCTTGATAATATTAATTATCCAATAAATTTATTTTTATTAATATATAGATTTGTGCTTAAATCGCGCTGCAGTACAAGACACTCCGTTCTTCATTTTCCGCATACGAGGCAATGCCTGTTTAGAGGCATTCAAAAATCTACCATTTTTTTGGTTCCCTATATGTGGACAAGTACCAAAGCAAAGAAGTGAAAACAAAATCGGTTTTATTATATGTAAAGTATAGATTATCATTATAGCGAACCAAGCGAGAGCATGTTGGCTTTCGAAGCGAGCAGGCGGCATTATGTTCTAGTAGCCATACATAACATAAACGTAAATAAACGTGAAGTACTTTTTCCTACATCTTTCAAATAATTAAAGTTGTTTATATTGAATATTTCAACACAACCGGTGAAAATCGTAACCAAATACATCCTATATCTTATAAAACAAAGTCGCTTTTTGTGTCTGTCTGAACTTTCTAACTCTTCTTCTTCTAAACCACCCAACGGATTTGGATGCGGTTTTCACCATTAGGTCGAGTAATTCTCAGGGAAGGTTTATATACAGTTTATTATTTGTACATTCTTATGTAAATTAACATAAATACGATAAATGTGTATAAAGTCCTACCCGCTGAGACACTTTGGCGCATGCGCTGCTTTAATGGTAAATACTACATGAAAAAAATGTACTGGAGTATTATTCCTCTTAATAAGATCTACAAAAAAGTTCGCGATGGCATATTCGTATCTTTTAAGAATAACGCGTAGTGATCATATTTCTGTCTAAAAATAGTAATTTCAATATATTTTTTATTGTGAGGGATATTTCTCCATGATGGTATTAATCCTTATCCTTTAAAATACTTTATTAAATTTCTACGTTAAACGAAGATAAAATTTGCTTTTTAAACTATTTCGAAATTGCGAATAGTTTTAGAGAAAAACGCATTTAATTATTGACACATCACGCCGTTCACACATCAGCTGTGCCGACCCAAGTTTCACTTATCCGTTACTCTCAGCATATAAATAAGTATATTAGTTACGTTGGCCATTTAATGTAGATCAAAACTGTCTTTTCTGTTTTTCATTTTAATAACTACTTTAGAAGTTGTTACAATATCAAAAAATCCTTGCTGCGAAACGCGTCTCGCAACGTTATGCTTATACAAGCGAGTCCGCCACGCCCGCCTGCCTTACACGCATCGGTGGTTCAGTGGTAGAATGCTCGCCTGCCACGCGGGCGGCCCGGGTTCAATTCCCGGCCGATGCATTCTATTTAATTTTCGTCACAGGCAGTCACGTAGTGCTTGCTTTTCATCAGGGACAGAATACCCTCTTCAGCATTAACCACAAGCTCGAAAAAAAAAACCCGCCTGCTTTTATAGCAACGAAGATTTAGATGCGTTTGCACGTATTGGATAATTCG
>HE671526.1:111236-123475 GCA_000313835.2 Heliconius melpomene melpomene
CTTATTGTAGGTTATAACACAGCCGTGTTCGGTAAGCTCAGAATCCACTACAGTATTGGTATATATAATACCAAGCAATAGAACAGTATTACATGCATGTAGATACTTGTTACACAAGAGATTCAAATGACTCACCCGTTGTCCAGTTTGTTACCTTTGAATTTCACAAAAGCAAATTCTCTTGATGAGGATGAACATCTTTGCTGGAGTCCTTTCCAGGAGTAGGCCCGATATAGAAATCCGGTTCACGATGTGAAGAAATTCCACCTCCAACACTACACTTACCACAGCACTTTCACTTTTAAACGATGTTACTCTGATGGGAAATAACGACGCTATAAGGTAAGAAGCGTAGTGTCGCCTATTATACGTTCCGGCGCCCTACCACCTGAGACCACGTGACTTCCGGCGATCGCTGATTGGTCGAAGACAGCAACCGGAAGTGAAAATCATTGGATAATCAAAGGGAAGTATACAGCGCCCTCTCACAGATGCTGTGCATCGTCACATCCCAAATAATATAACATTTGGGATACGAAGAGTACTACAGCGGCGTCGATTTCGGCTATAAAATTAATTCGGATTATCTATTAATTTTATAGCCGAATTTAATTAAATTAAATCGAAATTATCTGGAACGGATATAAATCCGTTTCAGATTATTTCGAATCCGTATGCTAGTTTTTTTAGAAAAGTATTTTTTGACAGGTATTTATTATATTCTTGTAACGATAATGGCTGTTTCATTGTTTGTGAAATATTTATCTGTTTATAGTAACAAGTTCTTCGTACTTATCGATACTTCGGGCGTGTCGTTAAAATGAAAAACCTATCATATGAAGTTTCATTTCGACATCACATATACCTATCCGAAATTATCGAAAAATTTTATATAAGCTTTAGTTACGGATACAGATAGTTTTTTATTACGGAAAACCGATAGGGAGCCCCACAACGTCCCTGCTTCCTACATGTTTATATGAGTTTGTTACAGAAGATTTCAATATAACCATGATATGATCATTTAATGACAAGTTCCACATCAGATATGTACCAAAATTATTTCTAAGTAAATTGTAGTTATTTAACATGCACTATATAGTTGAAGCATCTAATATTTAGATTCAATTCCTTTTTTGCATGTTACGTATGTAATATCTTATAAATATATCTAATTTTGTATGAATTGATTTAGGGTTGTCTTATACATAGGATTAAAATTTAATTTAAATAATTGATGCGATATTTGATCAAAGTGGTAAATAACTTTCCATATACATATTATGCAGCGTAATTGCTAAAGTATCATAGATAATTGTACCAATAACATTCAATATTATAAAATGTTTTTTTTTATATTTCAACTTAAATATTATGCTAAATTATTTAAAGAAAATATAAATGTTGATCTTTTAGTCGGTATTTCTTATCATATAAGTACGTACGCCAACTCATGATCTTTTTAGGGTAACTTACTTTAGATACAAATTATATTAATATTGTGAATATTTCGTATATTGACAGTACGTAATATTAGTTTAAATTAGGAATATGTAAGTTTTTGTGACATCTAACGAGTACCTCTTATATTTGATAGTGTATGTAAAATTTCTATCCAAAGTGAGCACCCTATTATTTCCACTTAACAACAATACATCAACAACATTTACATCAATTAATATGAATTATATTTGTATACTTTGAAACAAAATATTGGGAATAGAAGTGAACAATTAAAATATGAGCACCAGTGTGAAAATAAAAAAGTTAATTAGTACTTTTTGCTGCAAAAAATATTTATTTACAATAATGTATAGCAAGAGATGTTTATAATACTGTACTTAGAGAAGTGTAGCTCTTAATACATTATTTGTCCAATTGAGTATATAATTTATGATTTTAAATCCAGCTACTATGACAATTGTAGATAAAGTATTTTTAAAAAGTATTTTATATATACGTATAAATATTTTATTTTATATATATTTATTATTCTCTGTGCCTGAATGACGTATTTTTAATCATCCACTTCTTTTATTAATAGATATTTATAACTTATATAAAAAAATCTTTGGTTAAATATTTTTAATCTGCATAGTATAAAACATAGCAATTGAATGAATAATGCAGATACCATGTATATAATTATATTAATAATATATATCTTATTATAATTATCATAATAAGATATAAAAATATATGTCAATTATTACCTAAACCATAAACCCCACATGTAAAATATTTACTTAAATTTCTAATGTATAATAAAATATCTACTAAGAAACAATACTGTTTATTTTGGGATATTTTTGAGTCAGTATACTTATAAATAAAAGTATGGCTAAAGAAAAGTAAAATTGATATTAATATATTTTTTACATACATATTTCATTAAAATGCAATTCAACCAATAAAATTGATTAGATTGATTGAAAGATTGATTTGTAAATAAATGCAATATTTAAGTTTTCTTATGTAACACTGACTTGTTATGTTTTATTTATATATTGGAAACATTATTATAATAAGACATTTTACGTTAACATACTATTCGTTAACACATTTTATTTATTACTTTTACAAATTTAAGAAAAATATTATTACGGAAATTACATTTTTGAGAAAATTATCCCATCCCTGCTATCTATATATTATTCACCAAAAAAGTATGTTATCGTATAATATCAATATATTTAAAACTAATTAAATTACTCTGAATTATATATCTAACATTAGTTAAAGCATACAACGAAATAGACATGGTAGACTTACATACTAATTTAGACGACATGTTAGCTTACAAAATGTTTAGATTTTTTATAATTTTGTGAGCACGTTAGGCCATTTTAGTAAATAATATTAAATACAAAACCATTATAGCTTATGAAAACATAACTATAGCACAAATAAACAATGATAAAAATATACTTTTCATAAATCTCATTTAAAACTTACTTCTATCTATCTTAATTTAAGGGATATAATTATATTTTTATTTCATACAAAAATATAGATAATAATTTATGTCACTGTTTCTATACATAAATTACTTCTCACATTACTAAAAAAAGAAAAAATAAATAAATGAGCTTTATATAAGTTTGTAGTAGTTTTAGTATTGTTAACCGTCTTCTGTAAGAATCTCTTTCTTTTATCAATTAAGGTTATCAATCCAACTGTATTTTTTTATAGTGTAAGTTTCACACTAAAGATAAAAAAGTTTATAGGAAACTTTTAAAAATTTTTGGAGGAACGCCTCCTCTTGGAAAACGTCCAAGTGTTCTGACTTTGTAGTTTATAGTATTTCCGCAAATAGTGACATAATTTATGCACAGTGTAAAGCTAGAAGTAATACGATTAAAATTAATACTGTAAAAACTAATATTAAATATTCCTTTAAAGCGCCAAATAATTTATTGCACATTAAAAAAAACGACTTTACAGGTCTTTTATAATGGCACAGTTAGACTAAAAAGAGAGGTGGGTAAGCAACAAGTGTTTAAAAAAATATAGTTTTTTTTTCTCTTATAATTTACATTATTTTTAGGAAGACTTGCCCTATATTATATTCAAGTAAATTCTACTTGACTAATAGCGTAAAACGTTTGGAATGCATATTACTAAAATATAATGTGAATCAAATAACTAGATTTGGGGCAATTGACATATAAAAAAATATATCAAAAAAGATAGATACAAGAGTAAATAGTTAGTGCTGTAAAATGGACACAAGATTTACAATATTGTAATACTATACTCAGATTACACAATAAAAGGCAAAAAGACAAAACACCAAGATTAGAAAATAAAGCAAAAAGCAGAGAAAACTAAATTTAATATTTTCAATTGTATTGACAGAAATTCGTGGCCATACATAAATTAGGTCACACGAATTTCAGATTATACATAAAAATCGTTAAATTAAAACTAATTCACATAATTTTCGTACTTTAATACTTATATTTGAAAATGCGACGTCTCTTGTGAACCTCTCCGTGTTCCTCCGGTTTAGAACCCTGTTCTAAATTTCGCAAGAATTTGGAAGTGTGACATTGTGGAGAAAGCGAGGGCCCTGCTCACAATGTCACACTTCGACCACCCTCTCCCCTCCCGCTTAAGTGTGACGTCATTTTTGAATGGCATTTCATTCTGTATTTCAAGATATTTCTGTCGCGTGTTTCCTTTAAATATCATATAAAAATAAAGCAAAAAAATTGCCACCATTTATCAAGTAATCTGAGATATTAGGAATTATATTTGACGTATGTCGCCTGTTCGTTAAATTATTATATATAAGACTGCATAAAAAATATTACAAGACGTAGAAATGTTGTATAAATGATTATAAATAGACCTTTTTATGCATGTAAATATAAAGTGTTAAACATTTTTCACACTCAACGTATACAAAATATTGACTTATCGTTATCTTAGAATAGGGACAGTTTGAATATAATTTTAACGTTTTTGAAGTATTATTCCATGTTAAAGATAGGAAAAATATTTTAGAAAACGTATAAAGTTTGTTCAAAGAAGCGGGATTCGAACAAGTAAAGACAAACCCATGAACGTAATCTAAGTAGAGTTCAAATTTTAATATGTTTTATAAAATATTTTACAGTTGAAATATTATAAGAACAATGAACTTTCGTATACAATATTTTTGACAAGATAATGAAAAAAGAAACGTTACAATATTTAAAAGTATTATTTTAATTTATATATATAATGAATATATATGTAGACGAATATATATGTAGATATGATTTTGGAATAATGTTTTTTTCTTCATTTCATAATAAATGACTGTCTTAATTCTTATAAAACACTCAATCTGTTAATTCTGTAGGTACAACAGAATTTCTTGCCTTTTAAATATTCCAACTTAGTATTTATATACTAAAATAATAAAAATAAAATATCTATAAAAGAAAATATAAATACTAAATAAACTGTTTTTTTAACGCACTATAAATATTTTTCATATTTTTAAATATATCAGTGTCTACTATGAAATAAAAATTGAATAGTAGGAAGATACTTAACAATATTAACTTAATTGTGAAACTTAATAATTTAAGTAAAGATTAAAGAATGTATTGGAAAACTTTGGTTAAATTTTTTATTTCCGTTTACATACAACATATATGAAATTTATTTTAAAAATAATCAAAGAAAATATGTATTCCAAGAATAAAATTTTATAAAAATATTTTTATTGAGGCCACAACATGTTTTGATGTTTTACCCAAAATTTGATTATTTGAAATTTGATTAATTTAGTTATTTGTGTAAATAATCTTTTATGTAAAACTTTCTTTCAAAATGAAAAAAAATTTTTTTTTATTCGAAAAGAAAATCTTTTGAATTTGTGTTTAATGACTATAACTGTTGTCACGGAAAAACATTTGTGTAACTAACATAAATATAACCTATATACTTTAGTATCATAATTTTAGGAAATCTAAACAAATAACATAATAAAGACAATAAAAACTAAAGTTGTCAAAATATTTAGTATTTAGTAAGAAAATTGAGTAGTAAGTACAACACTTGTACTTACAAAAGCAAATAACTCAATAATGGTGACGATATCTTTTAAATTATTTTTTAATTGTATACTACACTGTAATATAATATCTGTAAGATTCTATAAGTTGTTCAGGAATTAGTAAGAAAATATGTTTTCTTTAATTTTCCATATATTGAACTGATGAAGATTGCTTTATTTGCTTTTATATGATTCATACGTATGTTCGTCTCAACTTTCATTTATATATTATGTACAAAATTTTCCTTACAGAGTGATTAACAGACAGCGCACAGTCGAAACTTGCGCGTACCTGAAATTTGGCATATAGGATTTCCTGAAATACTTAGAGGGCCGAAAAAAACATTAGATGGGATTTTAAATAAAAAAGATGTCTAAGATCTGATATGTGAAATCGGGCTTCCTTTTACACTTGTGTGGGCGGGAACCGACGTTGCGGTTTAATTCGACGTTGCGCTAATGTGGATTGTGTGACGGGTCCTAGTATGTGTGGAGTTAGGGGTGCTGACGTCATTGCCTGTAAATTTAGTAATAAAACAAGTTAATTTTGTAGAAATGTATTATTTAATTTTATTATGTTTTTCTCACACCACTCCTGAACGACTGGACTGACTTGGATGAATGTTTGGGCGAGACATCACATGTCTGGATGCAAGATCACACATGTGGATGTGAGACTATATGTATTGTGTTTATGTGACATCATGACATGTCTGAATATATGTTCTCATGAGTGTTCACATTTGTTTATGTATCGGTGTGTGATATATCTTCTGTAGTTGTTATTGATATTAAAAAGTCTCCACTATTTAGAGCGCCCAAGCGCTCAATATACTCACCTGGTAAGTGAGATCAACGGCACGTCTCAGATCCCCGTCGACGGGGTCACTGGGGTCGACGGGGTCAACATGCGTGGCTTCACTGGGGTCGGCAGGGTCGCTGTAGTCGCGGCTGATCCACGTCTCCCGCAACAGGTCGTGGGCTCGCGGTCGCTGGGCGGGCTCGAGTTGCAGCATGCGACGTATGCAAGCGCGGGCTTCTGTGGAGACGCGACTCCACGCGCCGGTGGACATTTCTACCTACAATTTATTTATACACGGTGAATTTTATAATGGAACACATGAAGAAACATAAAAGGACTCGGGCAGTAGTCGCTGTTACACAAAATATTTCGGATTTACCCTTTAGACACCAGTCTAAGTATGATGCATTGATGTTAGTTAAGAATATATAGTATAATACACATCTTTTTTATATAATATAAATAAATCATTTATTTCTAATATATAATCATAAATTATTACCTTTCCAGATTCAATCCTAGCTAAAATTGCTTCAGGTGTATCGTCCCCAGTAGAAGCAAAGGGTGTTCTACCAGATAACATTATGTAGGCCAAAACACCTGAAATTATAACCAAATTTAACATTAAATATCAAACAAATGTTATATTTAATATTTGTTTTTAGAGTCCCAAATCGTTTTCGTAGACTTTTTCTGTATCCCAGAAGGAATCTTCAAACACTTCCACATTTTTCTGCCCGGTTTTGGAGAATTTGCTTAATGGACTTAATGCCGCACTTTGTCTCTTTACTCCAAGTAGCAATTGAACCTACAACCATCTATTCACTTGCGGTTATCGTAGCAGGCAACAACAACCGCAGTAACAATTACCTAAACATATTATACCTCAAGTGATACTAAAGTAAAGTGGCCCTTTTAGATGAAATTGATAGACCATCAAATAATTTCATTAAGAGTTACTTATGACAAAATCATTAGTATATATTTTTTTATTACTATACAAAACACACTACGAACATTGGTGGTCCGTGCCCTTTTCTGTTCTTTTGTTTTAGTGTGATTTTGACTTTTTTTTGTTGATATTGCAGTACATAGGAAAAGGATTGACTCTATTTGATAAACAAAAACTCAGCCAAAAACAAAGTATAGTGACTATAGTTAATAAATATCTAAGCAAAACCACCTAAGCTCCATATATCACAGGCGGCGTCATAACCGGCGCGCTTCAACACCTCGGGCGCCACGAAGTTGGCGGTGTAACACGGCGTCATAAGGAGGCCGTTTTCAGCACGTAGTTGCTTCGCGAGGCCGAAGTCCACGAGGCGCACGTCTGACGCCTTGCGGTCTGCTGTCGCGAATAGTATGTTCGAGGGTTTTATGTCTCTGGAAATGTGAAACAATTGGTTATTAATATGTGCAGTAGGGTTGACGAGTTGTGACCGGTTTGAAGTTATACTTTCTGACTTTTTACGAAAAAGTCAGAAAGTTGTTAACTTGGGAAGAATAAGGGCAAAAAAAAACTAAATATCTAACTTTTATATCTAGTAAATAATGCACAACAATATTATAAGATTTAACATGATAACGGCCACGACTCGCACACACACACACACACACAGCGCACCTGTGGACCACGGTGTGGCGGTGCAGGTAGTGCACGGCGTGCAGCACGTTACGCAGAAGGGGCGCCGCCTCGCGCTCGGGTAAGTGGCGGCGCCGCGTGATGTGCTCGAGCAGCTCGCCGCCTCGGCATAGCTCCGTTACGGCCAGGATGCGCCCACCCTCCGCGTACACGCCGCGCAGCGTTATTATATGCGGGTGCTGGCTGTATCTGTAGGGATTTATATAGCTATTTAAATGGTGTATAAAAAACAAATAAACTATTATTTACAATTAAAACTTATTATGTTATTTGCATTCATTTTACTCTTTAATATGTTACACACTACCAAGATATCCTGTACTATTAAATATTTATGTTAAAGGTTACCTGTAAGATATTACTAACAGGGATAAGGTTCTCTCTCTCTCTCAATCTCTCTGCACAAGCCACAAAATATATTCATTGTTTCTTTTCTATCTGTTTTTATATTAGTATTTTATTTGTCTTGTATTTTTTTTTATTTCCTTTATGTAGACAATAAAGAGTTTTATCTATCTATCTAAATATTAATGACGCACTAACTAACCACGGAATCTTTTCCCCACTCCAGCTGTGTTTATATTAAATTTCCTTAGCCTACTCTATTATGTGCGAAAAAGTAAAAGTGACGTCATCTCCTTCCTCCTGGCATTAATCCCGGCTATTGCCAGGGTCTGCCTTCCTACACAACCTACTCCACTTTGCATCCTCGGTGGTTAGACCATTGGCTCTCATGTCCTGCATCACGACATCCAACCAGCGCTTCCTTTGGCGTCCGGGAGGTCGCACCCCAGGGACTGGTATAGCAAGGCACTTGCGTCCGACATAGTTCTTAGGCCGGCGCGTAACGTCGCCAAACCATCTCAAGCGACTCTTTTGGAGCTTATCCGCTACGTCACGGACCCCAAGACTACCTCGAATGAATGTGTTGCGTATGCGGTCAGACCGCGTTACGCCGCACATCCACCTCAGCATCTTCATTTCCGTGACGTGAAGCTCCTGAGTGTGCCGAGATAGTGCTGGCCAACATTCGCTGCCGTATAAAAGAACCGGTCGGACGATGCTCTTGTATATCAGCCCCTTGAGCTTGGGCGGTATTCTGTACTCCAGTCTGTCTTCAGGACAGTTGGATTCCTGCCACTTCTTAAAGGCAGCCTTCTTTTCACGAGTCACCTCCTGCACCTCGTCATTCCACCACCATGTCTCCTTGTCGATGACACGTCCTTCCCTAGAAAGGCCAAGAATTCGCCTGCCCGCCGTAATGATTGCCGACTGAGCCCGATCCCAAGCATCCTGAGCAGTCTCGGTGTTCGTCGAAATATCGTGACTTTTCACCTCTGCCAGGAAGTCGGTCTGCATCAGTCCATTCAGCAACCACCACTTGATCCGAGGCCTACGTTTCTCGGCTACTTTCTTCTTCGGAGTGACGTTAAAGTCCATGACAAGAAGACGATGTTGGGCCGTTAGGCTTTCGCCTGGAATGACCTTACAGTTAGTTACCCTGCCCATATGACACCGTCTGGTCAATAAGTAGTCTATTTGAGTTGAGTGGGACCCGCTCTTATACGTGATAAGGTGCTGAGAATTCTTTTGGAAGAACGTATTCACGACGGCCAGGTCAGACGCAATACAGGTTCTCAGAATGTTTTCTCCCTCTGCATTGCGAAGACCGTGCCCAAAACCCCCGTGAACACGTTCATACGGCTCAGCAGCCTTACCGACGTGCCCGTTCAAGTCCCCCCCAACTAAGACCACTTCGGTAGACGGCACAGCAAGTAGCACCCCTTCATACTGCTCCCAGAATGTCTCGTTTTCGGCCGCGCTACATCCCGCCTGGGGAGCATAGGCACTGATTAAGTTTGTGATAACGCCCTCAGTCAGTACCCTCACTCGCATCAAGCGGTCGGAGCGACGGTCAACTTCAAGGAGCCCATTCTGAAGCTCTTCAGAAAGCACTACCGCTACACCGTTTCTACCCGAAGGTGACCCAGTGTATATAAGCCGGTAACCCTGTCCGATGTTACGGGGCATATTGCCCTTCCAGCGAGTTTCCTGGAGGAAAGCACACTGGACCCGACGTCTCATGAGTACATCTGCGAGTTCCCTGCATCGTCCGGTTAGAGAGCCAATATTCCACGTTGCAAAGCGGAGTTTTCGTCTGGGTACTTGCGTCTTTAACCGTGCCCGTACTTGACACGGTAGCCCTTGCCCACTTGTCGCAGGTGTAGGGCGATGTGCCTGCGTGTACCCAGTCTTTTCTTGTTCCGTTTCATGTACTGGCGGTTTGCGGTTTTCGTGGAGCGACTGCCGTCTGACCTCCAAACCCCTTTGTGGGGAAAACCGAAGGGAGAGGAAAATAGAAGGGTAGGATAGGAAAAGGAAGGAGGGAGCTAAGGAAGGAGGAGAGGGAGGGGACACCATTCTTACGGACTGGATGAGGATATAAGAGTGGCGGCTCGAGGATCCGGGGTCGCGTACCCGTATGCCCACAAACCAATATCGGACAGATATTAGTCTGGGCACCCTCTGGTGGAAGTGACGTCATCTATGTGCATTTAATATGTGCGTAATCTTTGTGCATTAAATACTGCATGTATTACAAATTTATTGCAAATTTACCTATGTGGCAAAACAAAAAAATCATTACAAATAAAAAAGTCTACCTCAATAAAATTTCAATTTCCTCTCTCGGATCGTACTGTAATTTGTCCATTATTTTAACAGCATACTGAGTACGGCTCGCTTTGTGTTCACAGAGACGCACTACGGAAAACGATCCCGTACCTAGTTCACCCATTAACCTGTAAAATTAACAATAATTTATTATGTTCAATATGCTTTTTCGAAAACGTATAACCGAAGCGGACATTTTTCTACGTTTTCCAAAAAAGTCCTTCCCAAATGTCGCACTTAATAGCGTCTAACTGTAAACGTGGGTTCATTTTCCTCTTGGAGAAATTATTATTATTTTGTAATTGTCATTTCTTTGGCGCGAGTTCTGGTAGTCAAGAATAATGAATATTAACATTTCCCTCTGCCTACTTAGCTTAGCTTATATAATGTGAAACATAAAAACATATTTACCTATATTCATCAAAGAAGTTATTTCTATTGACAAAACCAGCCCAGAACTCCTCCGTCGAAGTTTTCGTTTGCGTCACGTGATTTTGATTTGTGACAGTTTTATTATCATCATCGTTTAGAAGACATGGCGCCACAAAACTGAAACCTCTGTGAAAATTGAAAATATTATAATATTTATTTATTTTATTCTTATAACAAAAATTAGAAAGCTTACAAATATAATTTTATTGCATTGTTAATGACTAGTTTTTAGTTGGTATTTCTTTGTAATTTAAGAAATTCAATTGTATTATAAATATAACACAAATATAGTTAAGTAAAACGACACTTATTTGCATTCGCGCGTAGCATTAATGTTCACATGACTTCACATAATTATTTTCTCGTCCTCGCTTTGGTAACTAGACGAAGCGCGGCATTGAACCAGCAATATCACAAAAAGTGAAGCACAAAGAGTTTTAACGGTAGATTATCTCTATCTTCTCTGTAATGCCTGATAACATAACGGCGTGAAGATAAAAAAATGCAAAAGACCTAAACAATTCGTGAGCATTGGCCGAAGCGGGCACCCCGGGGGAGTCGCGCGGCGTGCGGCAAGTGAACTCCGAGTCGAAGTAGAAGGCGTCATCTGCGCGCGACACCGCCGGCCTGAACGGGGGGATGACCTAGCAACAAAATTGGAATCATTTTGAAATTACTATGTCTATTTTTATAGTTATTAGCTTAACGCTGTATTCCGTATACACATGGTTGGGTAGGCTGAGGGAGCCTACCGATAAGACACTTCATTTTCCTGAAGCTCAACACCATGCTTTACTTTGTTATAAGAACGAGGATATAAAAATAAGTTATTTCTCTGATAGGGAATCCTACAACCGCGCGTTTACAGTCGCAACAGTCTTATTTTTGTATTTATTTTATACTAGCGGACGCGCGCAGCTTCGCTTGCTTAATTAGGGGTGAATTCTAATAAACCACGAAACATATTTTCAATGAAATATTTTTAAGAGTCTAAATTTCAAATTTTATAAAAATCGGTGGCGATTTAAAGATTTTTCCATACAAAATTTCCATCCCTTATTTGCACCCTCAGGGGTGAATTCTAGAAAACTATGAAACACATGTTCAATTAAATATTTTTAAGAGTCTAAATTTCAAAT
>HE671527.1:8272-36276 GCA_000313835.2 Heliconius melpomene melpomene
CATAGAAGAGTTAACCGGTACAATTTATAAATATTAATATTACAGAGTAAAATGCCATCTGCTTTTGCCTTCTAGATATCACGATGCTCGAAAATAATGTACTGACGACTGATGGCGACTGTGCTTTGTAGAGCTTATTTAAAATATCCCTAGATGGTAGCACTAGTATAAAGCATAGAAATATAAATATTATATAATTGAAGATAAGCATTCGTTTATTTTTTTGTAGTTGTCATAATTTTTATACGTATACAAAAAAATACGTGATGTAACGCGTATTTTTATTACCATCGAAAGAACATTTTTCTTTCGATTCACTCTACTTTATTTTACTCCCAGACAGACTACTAGAGTCACTGTATTTATCTAATCAAAAAAAAATATTTTTGTTTCACGCTTATTGCCATGTGTTAAATGACAAAGACAAAACAAATTTTAAAAATAAGTACCTAACAAAAATTATATTAAAATTATATATTTCAATCAACAATTATCATATCCATTATTATTGGTTCGTTTTTATAAGGTTTATAACTGTTTTAATTAATGCAATTTAGTTGAGAGGCTTCTTGCTAGATCTCTTAACTTTTCACCATTATTTTTTCACTATTTGTTATATACAAAATATTATAGTACGAGGAGTGCAAACTCTTGTGGGTACAAGCTTGACCCGACGGCTAATTTACAGGCATGATGCTTAAAGTTGATGAGAAACTAACCGACTTCTTTTTCCAAAAAGAAGGAGGTATTCGTAATTTTTTTAATATTAGATAAGGTAATTGTAAATATTTATGACTTTTTATCGTTTTTAATTTATAAATTAAAATCCTGCAATAAATGCTTAAAGTACTTTTATCTTACTTTTTTTAATTAATTAAATAATACAACACTAATGAAGTTTTTAATACCGAAGTTATTTCTTCAATTTATTTATTAAAAATTTTTACCTACATAAAAGTGCTGTCATTTTGTTGTTTTAAATCTTCATCGTTTCTGCCAAATATTTCTTCGAATTTAATCAATTATATTTAATATTATAGGCTTGATATAATAAACACAGTAAGTAATTTAAAGTATTTTATTTAAAAATTGTTTGCACATGTTGTACAAGTAGCTAGATCCTAGCTATTTGTGTTCGGTAAATCATAGAGTCAAAGAAAAAAAATATATAATTGACATTACATTTTATACTGAACTGTCATAAACCATGGACAACTTTAGAAACAATACGTTTATCACCAGTTAATTCAAATATGTATTACTATTGCTATTAACTTTAAATAAATAAGGAGCTATAACTACAACCTCATTATACAGACAAGGGCGGTACGAATTAATGTAATCGTATATTAATTTTATCAATAATTATAATAACAATTACAATAGCCACGAAACTTTCGTACCAACCTTAATCTCGGTTTTAATTATTATTAATCTACCAGCACTTTTTGTATCAAAAGTTAAAAAAGACTCTACAATATGCTTTCACCATTAGCTACATTGTAAATTTCTTTCCAAAACAATTTTACGTCCGGCCTCTATTACTAAACAAGTGCTAGTATTATACTCTCACAAATTAAAGAAAACAAGGTCAATATATATATGTCGTTTTCCGTAAGATGTGAAAGAAAGGAAAAATGTCGGCCGAGGCTCAGTCATTATTCGACGCATCGACTGATATTTTTCAAAATCATGGAAAGGGCCTCGGTTTACTCCTAAATTATAATAAGTAGTCACTGGTCTCAAAACATGGCTTAAGTACTATACATCTAAAATATATAAATTATTACAAATTAAGTAAGGCATTTACAACATCTGAAATTCTTAAACGTCTCTAAGTTTACACGATGTTAGAACTTACACACTCGTATATAAAATCATGTAAACGTAAAGAATTGACTAAACTTATATGGGTAAAAAATTTTGTTTATCATATAATGTAAAATGGTCAAGATTTCGGCGATCTAATCTGACCTAAGGAGCTTGGAGTGTATATGTAGTTCATATATCTACGTTATAGTAGATACGTGTAGAGTTGCCGCAGCTTTCCAAGGTCAGATATATTTATAAAAATTTAAAATTTAGAACATTTTTATCATAAGGACATATCAATAGTCATTATAGCTTACCACTACCGTTTGGCACTGACGACTTTTTTTGAAATAATTATAATAAATATAAATGTTATATCCAAAATGAACATGTAAATCCGCAAATTATTAAATACTTATAACATTTTAATCACAGACATGGATTAAGATTGTTATTGTAAAATATTTCTTGCACGTGCCACGACAATACGAAAATTAAAATGAATTATAATAGCGATTACTACATATGACACGAAATCTTAAACTAAATCATCGCGAAATTTGAGCATTATTCTTGTGCATAGAAAATACATGAAATTGGTTATCACTTAGATGTTAACATTCGTGATGATGTACTTCATGCTGTCGAGGACACCTCGAAGGTGTTTCACCTCCGTCTTTTCGAAGAAACAGCCGCTGCAATCATTTGTCTCAACATAGGTTCCGGAGTACAGGCTTTAGGATCACATTTCATTTGACCATCACCGCCACATCTGGAACGATATATTGCTAATTATATTACCAATGCTGGAAATAGTATATTTAGTGATAAATAGTATGTTAGATATCTACATACTTGCGCAGATATGAGAAACTTAATGTTATATTTTTTTAATAAAAAAAAAGAAGGGTGGGAATATCCACATTATTAAAAAAGATTATACATATTATGTACATTACAAAGTATTACTCGCACATAATTTATAAAGGATGGATTAGGTCTCGGCTCGTACGTAGGGTACTTATTTGTATTATACGATAGGCGGGGGATTAATAATAATAGATAATATTTATTAAACGTAAATTCTTATATGTAAATTGGCAAAATTGAACATGGATGGAAGTGTATTCTTGGTTATTTCTCCCTGCCCTAAATCTAGGATATATACGCACATGCTCAAGTCAATAAAAACTGTACTTACGTGCAATGCAAACATGGTCCTGAAGACGCTCGAACAAATTCTCCAACTTTATAGGTGTGACCTTTTATTTGACATCCTCTCCGTTGGGCTGCACCCTTATAAGCATGAGGGAGGAAATGTGGAGGTAATGTAGTTGTCGTTGTCGTAGTAGTAGTGGTCATATTAAGAGTAGTTGCCATGGACACAGGACATTCATAGCGGGGGCAACAGAAACCTTGAATTGGTTCTTCGTGACAGCCATGAATTGGTGGCGGGCAACTTTGTTGTAAACAAATAATGTCGCTTCTAAAGCAGAAACAGAAATCGCAAGGATCATCTCTTGGTATTTGTTGCGCTGACATATATATTTTGCCTCCATAGCGGCACGTATCTCGTCCAAGGACCTGATCTTCTTCAACATAATCTGGTTCTTGTCCATAACCTCCGGCTCCACTTGGCGGGAAATCTGGGGACGGAATATCTTCTACGGGTTCTTCATTAAATATCGGCTTAGCGAGTTCAGGTATTGGAGATGATGAACTGGCACTACTCAATTTTTCATCAGGTACTTTGTCTATAGGAGAATCCGTTTGCATGCTTTCTTCGATTTTATCAGACGTTACATGTTGTGGTAATTTTTCTGTTATTTCTGTTTCTGAATCCACGGCAGATTGTGGTAGTTCATGTTTAATAGGACTCTCTGAACTTATTGGTACATCTCTTTCAGTTGAAATCACTGAACTGGTTAGGATTGATATAGGTTGTTCAGTTGTATTTGATTCCTGTTCATTTATAGTTTGTTGAGATGTAGATAACAGTAGTTCTTCTGTTTGTGTAGTAGGACCATGTGGAATCGGCTCCTCTGTAATATCAGGTAATGAGGGTTGCCGATCGGTGCTTAATGCTATTTCATTATCAAGATTTATTGGAATTACAGTACTTTCTACATTTTGTCCTGAAGAATCTTTGTCAGAAGTTGCCGGTTTTTCTTTGTGTTCAAAATCATCCGGTAATTTTTCAGTAGATTTAATTACATCTTCAGTTTCTTCCACATCACCTCGTTCTGGTTCATGTGGTTGATAATTAGCTTCCGTTAATATTTCTGATATTGGAAGACCCGTAGAAGAAACGTGTTCAGAATGTGTATGCTCTTCTAATTCAACAGAGAAAGGCGTCGTTTCACTATAAGTATATTCATGGTGTGTTACTTCATTATCATTTTGATGTTTCTCGGTAGGTATGGAAATATCCATATTTGATACACTTTCTTCCACACCCTCAGTTGTTGCCTCATGTTCTTCAGTTTGCGTTAATATAGATTCTGTAGATATATTTACTTCTGAAGGAGATAAAGTGTCACCCTTTTCGGATTGTATATCTTCAGTAATCGGCACAGGTGAAGTAAGATCTTCGATCTGTGGCATTTTGCTGCTTAATCGTGTTTCATTTTCTATATCACTAGAAATGTGCTCCGGAATCTTTGTAATGTCTTTTTCAATATAATCTTTGTTGAAATCTGCACTTGTTGTAAATTCTTTCTGAAGAGATGACGTGGAGATTTCATTTATATCAGTTACCATTTTATCCGGTAATTCAGTACTTACGTCTAATGAAGCACTTAATTTATTTTCCGTAACCGAATCATACGTTTGTTCAGTAATTTTTACATCCGAAATAGGCTTAAGTGTTTCTTTTTCTTCTGGTATTGTTTCAAATACTGGAGGAGTTGACGATTCTTCTTTTTCTGTTACATAAATTCCAGTACGTTCTGGTTCAGAAATTTCAGAGTCCTTTAAATCTGTAATCTCTGTTGACTTCTCTGGATGCATAGTACTGACTGGCACATTAACCAGAACTTCATCAGGTACTTTTGAAATTTCTGTAGTAATATCTGTATCAATTTTTTCTGAAGATTTTTCTTTTTCATATAGTTCCGTTATAGAGTCAGTTGCAGTTGCCTCATAAGTAAATTGTTTTTGAGGCTTAGTCGATGTGGATTCAGTAACCTTAGATTCTTGGTCTTTTTCGATATCAATAATACTTGCTGTATCCGTACTTAATTCTAAATAAGTCGATTCGGTAACTTGTACAGATACTGGAATATAGTGTTCAGATGGAAGTTCAGGAGTTTTCTCGTATGTAATAGATTCGGTCACAGGTTTCATTTTTTCTTCATGTAATATTTCATCGTCTTCCTTAGAAGAAGTTGAGGCAAAAACATTTTCCGTAAATGATTCACTTTGTTGAGAAACTGGAGGAACATTTGTAGGTGCTATATTTTCCGATATATCACTTTGTTGCTCTGTAGGTTGTGTTTCTTTATGTTGTTCTTCTACATCTACTTCACGTAAAGGCGATAAAGTTGTATATGATTGATCTGAAGGTATAGTTTCTGGAATTGCTGAAGTCAGACTATTATCCTGACTTATTTCTTTCTGTATTTCAGGGATTTTATGATGATCTGCATATTCTGGAGTTTCAGAAGCTTGTTCTTGGGAATGTGTGATAAAAACGTCATCAGGAGATGGCACGCTTTCATCTATTTTAGTCGTTGTTTCTATTTTCGTTTCAATTTCATCAAAGCTTCCAGTATCAATAATATTCGTAACAAGAGCATGTGGTGTTTCTGTAACAGCATCATCTTTTGATGATGTTAATACAGTCGGTGATATTTCAAATTGCGTAGATTCCTCATACTCAGGCAATTTATCTCTATTTTCATCCAATTTTTCAGTGACTTCTGATGAAAGGGTATGATCAGCATCGAATGACTGCTCTGGTAATTTTGGCTCTTTATCTTGGGAAGGCAAAATCCTATCTGTTGTTGATATTCTTTCTGTTTCGGTAATTTCAGGTGTTCTAGTATTTTCTTCTTGGATTTCAGGAATATATTGTTCTTGTATTTCTATTGCTGTTTGTTGTTTGGGAATATGTTCAGTACTAGCATCTATCCGAGTAGGTTCATACGTAGAACGTGATGGATAAAGTTCTTCTGTCAAAGATTTTTCTGTAGTTATTTGAGAGGCTTTTTCATCTTTTTCATCATCAAGTGTCTGTAGCTTATTTGTATTGATCTTATCCTGATTATCTAATTCTTCTTTTACAATAGTTGTACCAATTGTAGATTTTTCTATTTCCTCTAAAGTCTCTAAGTTAATATATGAAGTGGATGATTCGATTTCTTTTTCAATATTCATTTGGTCTAAAGTAACAACCGAAGTGGATGATTCAATTTCTTCTACAATATCCTTTTGGTCTATATGTGGTCGCCATGTAGATTTTTCAGGCAAGTCTTGCACATCTGTGGGTATATGTTCATCTTCATCAATAATACTCTTAGTAGTAGTGTCTAAATGTGTGTCTAAATCGTGCATGGCAACTGTGTATATTTCTGGACTTTCAGTTGAATATTTGTCAGTACTTTGCTCTTTTTTACTTAATAATTCATCTTCCTTAAGTACTTCTTGAGTAATGTCAAATTCTGCAGTTGTCAATTTACCTTCTGGAGCTTCAGTTATTTGGTCTTTTGGTTTGTTTTCAGAAATATCTGGAATTCCAGTCTGAATCTCAATTTCAATATTCTCATCTTCAGGTTTTGGAGATGATTCCTGGATAGTGAAATTATCTTGTAATGTGGTAATTTGTTCTTGAGTCTTTGATTGTTCGTCATCTTCTTTTTCTAACATATCATTATTTATAGATGTTTGGGAGTCCTGTGCAATGTTCATCGTATACTTTGGAGTAGACTCGGTAGCTAAAACTTCGTTATCTTCAATAAATTCTTTAATATCGTTTATTGTCAATAGATCTATGGTTTGTGTGCTTGGAGCATTCAATTCCTTATCTGAATCTTTTGGTTTTCCGACTTCAATTTCATACGTCGAATCTTGCGTCGATCCTAGGCCGGCTATGATTGGTTCTGTTGAAATCGACGAATCTTTAGGCGTTTCTGTTACTAAGGTTACTAAGTCATTATCACCTTCGAATATATCTATATTAGGATCTGGTTTTTTAGGTATCTCAGAATCGTTTATTAGAGTCGCTTCTGGTGCTTCTGTTATATCTGATTTTTCAATGGAAATATCTGGTATTTTTGTAATCTCTTCTTCTACAATACGATCAGTTGATTGTTCATGTTCATTTAGTTCAGTCACTGGCAGAACAGTATGAGAATCAATGCTTTCTGTAACTTGTATATCTATGCCATATGATGGTTTACTGTCTTTATTTTTCTCTTCTATATCGGGGCGTATACCCTCAGGGTTTTGAGGAGTTGAATATCCTGAAATTTCATTATATTGTGTATTTTCTTCGGTTATATCATAATAAGACTTGGTCGTCATTTCGTCTTTAAGCGAATGTGATGATTGCGTTGTGTCAGTAGAGATCGTATTATGTTCTGATACATCATCAACTATGCTAACTCGATCGAAATCTTTAGTACTTGTTACTTCTGGTTGGTCAGTAATAAATTGTAAATCATTGTCTAATTTGCCAGTTACTGTTTCTGTTTTGTCAGTAACAAATTGTGGTTCAGTGTCTAATTTATCAGATGTACCAGGGATTATAGGATCATGCTGGTTTTCGAAATTCGTTTGTTCACTCATTTCATTTTGTAAGCCGACAGATTCAGTTGTTTCTATGTCTGTTATAACATTTGTATGTTCGTGTATGTTTCTATTAGTACTTGTTTCATCAAATACTTGAGTAGTTTGCAATATTTCAAAAGTATCTTTTTCTATGTCTGTTACTGGTGTCTCATAATGTGATTCATTGATAGGTTCCGATTTAGGTAAATCTGTTGTACTTGCTATATTATCATGAACTTCAATATATTTTTTAATATCTTCTGTAGGTATTGTGGTAGATTTTAATATCTCTTCTTCCTGCATTTCAGGTACATTCGTTTTATCAGCGTTAGGAATTTCTAAAATTTCCGTTACATCTGTGGGCTTATTGTCCATTGTAGGTGATTGTAAGTTTTGATCAGAAGTCGATATTTCAAGTTCAGTTATTTCAGGTATCTTTGTAATTTCTTGATCACCTAAAGTAGGTGATACAGTATAAATTTCTTCGAAATTTGTTTTATCCATATCTGAATAGTTTTTATCACTTATTTTTTCTGTTGTAACTGAATGAACCTTTTCATTTAAATCATCAGATGTTAAGTCTACTGGTTGTGGAGATTCTGTGTAAATTGGTGCCTTTTCAGTGACAATCTTATCTTTCTCGTATATCAATCCTACATTCATTTTTTCTGTCACCTCATCCATACTTGTTTTCTGAGATTCTTCCTCTATATCAATAGTATGTTGCTCTCCTTCTGGTTTAACGTTTTCTGGTTCAATCTTATCAGACAGAGTTTGTGATGTAGGGCGCCTGGTATATTCCGTTTCATTTGCTACGTTCATTAGCTGATCAGTAACTTCTTCTGATTCTGGTACAGATACTGGGACGTCAATAATTTCTGTTTGTTTAATAACATCTTTTGAAGATTGATCGTTTTCATCTTTTTCCACAACTGCTTCATTTGTAGCAGTTTCTATATCAAATATAGACTCTTCTGTTATGACATCTGTCGAGTGCTCTATGTCGCCTTTAGGTGTAAGTGCTACTTCATTATTTGTTTTACATTCTGTACCCAAACAATCTGAAGGTAATTCGTTTTCTTGTTTAGGTTCGTCTTTTCTTCGGCATGTTTCATTTGCACACTCTTCTTGTAACTTATCTACTGCTGTTGGACATCCTTCTTTATCACTACAAATATTTGAGTCTTTTACATGAAGTTCTTTATCAGTATTATAGTCTATACTGACAGGTTTTTCACTTGAATCATTATTACAGTTTTCTCCTTCACAAGCTACTACAGGTGCAACTTGACATTTACCTTCAGAACAATCTTCGAGTTTTGGTGGCACTGTTGCTGCACTTTCACCACACTCCTTAGATTCACAAATAGGTCCTTCAGGTTGTTTAGATTTATCTATACAGTCAGATAAGCATGGTTTTTCTGGCACTGAAGGATGTTTTTCCACTTTCTCTAGTCCACAGTTACCACTATCATCGCATTCAACTGTTTCAATAGGCTTGGGACTTTCTGTTCCTGACATTTGACTATGTGACTGTGGTGGTATAGTTTCTTTAGCACTGCAAACATACGTAGGGCAGCAAGAGTCAGGAGAATCATATATAGGTTGACAGTCATTCATATTTTCTATATATTCAGGAGGTGGACTACAAATTATAGGATCACATTTGATAATACTGCTCATACACTTACAACTTGTATGACAATTATTAGATCTAGGCACGTTTGTATTGTTACTGTAGGTAATACCATCGAGTAGACAATCTCCTTCACCAGGAATTCTCGCTGGTTTAATATTATCTTCACTATTTTCATTTATTTCATTATATGCTGAATTAATGGTTGTTGTTTGCACTTCTTCAGACAAATTAATATTTTCTTGTGTTATATAGGATGAAGTGGTAGGTACTTCTCTGTGTGTTGTCTTCTCTGTCTCTGATAATATTTTATTTTCAGATTGTTTGTCTGTATAAATAGATTCCGTCTGTGAATCATAAATATCATTTATATATTTTGTTGTATCAATGTCATCTGGAATGTGTTTTATTGATTCTGTCGTAGCTTTTTTATCAAATGATTGCATTATGAATTCGTCACCATCAGTATTCTCAGGTTCTTTGTAAGGAGATTCTTCTGTTAGGTCATCAGAGGATGCTGTTGTAATTTTATTTTCTTCTTCATGTAACAAAACATCAGGAGGAACATAGTTGTCTTCTTTTCTAGAAACTGATTCAGTAGTATATATGTCTTCTTTTTTAGATACAAATACGTCGACGGAGAAGTCCTTATCAGAAATGGTGGTTTTCTTGTCCTCAGATGTATATGCAAATTCTGAAATTGCTTCTGTTGTATATGATAATATGTCTTTCTCAGGCATTTGAGAACCAGTTCCATCAGGAACTACGTCCGGTATATAAGTTTGTTCTTTTTCTGATTCTGTGGTTTGACTTGCAGGAATGTCTTGATGTGTAGTTGAAGCTAATATTTTATCATCCCCGGAAATTGGTTTCTCATCAACTGAAGTACCTTCAATATTAATAGGGGTGCTAGCAATATATTCGTCTCCACTACCTTCTTCATCAGTTTCCATAATAACCACATCCTTGAACGGTTCATCTGGTTCGTTACGATATCCACTTCCTTCAATACCTACTCTTCTCGGGGGCATTGTACTTAGATCATGAATCTCTGTTGTAAGATCAACATTTTGTTCATCGCCTTCACAAATATAAGTGTCTGGACAACATTGACCAGAGCGAAGAGGTAGTGCCGTACAATTTTTGCCTTCATTTTCCATAGGGGTTCCGCATCCTTGAACCACACAAACGATATCACCTTTCATACAATAGCAGTGTTCACAAGCTTTTTCAGTTTTTATATGAGCGCCATCTGAAAACACTTGATCCTCATGAACACAACTTTGAGAGGCTTGTGTAACTGGAACCATAGTCGTTGTTGTCGTTAAAAGAAATCCTGGTGTAGGTCGAACAGTCGTCGTCATGTCGTCCAAAAGAGGAATTTCATCTTCTGGGTGATCTGAGGGCAAAAAGTGAAATAAGAATAATATGATCAAAACTATCTATAATAATAAAATAAAATTATACCTATTAAATGTATATCTTACCACACGAATATCGAACAGGGCAACAGACATCTTTATGATAAATGGGAGTACAGCCATCAACGTGTAAGGTACATTCTTGCATCACACAGGTTGTCATGTTACGTATACAGTAACAATGTTCACAAGGCTTATTGGGTGTCGGTGGCACTTTAGAGCCCTCAGAAAAATATTTTCCATTTATGCTGCAACCATATTTATCCGGTTTACCAAGTCCAGTTGCTCCATATTCAGCAGGTGACGTAGTCGATGTGGATGTGAGCAGGTCAACTGGAACTATTTTAATATGGTGTTTTATAAACAGTTTTCAGATTGATTAAATTTAAAAAATCATATTTTTCCTTTACGTTTACACTATTAGACGCAAGAAACAGTAGGCATTACTAATTGAAATATATGAAAATTAACATAGAATTAATCAGTTGCTACATGATAGGAAATGTTAATACTCTACCATCAGGGCAGGTCACTATTGGACAGCACTGGTCCGCTCTTTTTTCCACTGTACAATCTTGACCGATTGCTTTAGTGAATGGACATACTCTTAAATAGCACATAAGCATCCGGTTGTGGCAAGTGCAGTTAAGACAGGGCTCGTTCGTCATTATTCGGTCTCCTTCACCATAATGCTGAAAGTTATAATAGCATCCTTCCGTGTGACCTGAAAATAATATTTGAATTTTGTTATAATGTTTAAGTAGATCTAAATTTTTGGTTATAACCTTTTTTCATATAGTCATAAGAAAATATATTTTACACTATTAATCATTAAGTCGTCGATTTTTTTCTCTTCAAAACTTTGTTCGCATATACAACTCAAAATCTTTTTTATTCAAATAGATTTTTGCCAGCAAAGCTCGTAAGGCTCTCATAAGAAGAGGTGGAAAAAACTCAACAGTTGCTCTTGTTAATATAAAGGTTACATTTTTTAATTTATTACAATAATGCAATGGTAGCTTCTAGCTAATAGTAGGTATTCCTGCATGTAAATGATAAGAATTCCATACATTTATATCCTTTAAATATTCTTTGAGCTTTTCTAATTTAGGTTATTATTTGGCTGATGTGTAATACTGGGACAGATTTGTGGAATTCGAACAGTAATTGATAGGTAGAGTGATTTAACGTTGGGCTCTCTCTCCTTTCTCTCGTATGTGGGAAAAACATTAAGTTGCTTTATAAGTGTTATTAAATTATTTTAATTTAATAACACTTGTGTTTCTTGTATTTCTTGTGTCATTGTATATTATAATTATTCAGAGCGAGAAATTAAAAATATTAAATATTCCAAGCCAGAATCGTTGTGCTTATAATCGCACAAGCGCCACAAAGCAGCCTCCTTGATTTATAATATTCGTTAAATTATTATAATTCTGTGATGCACTTACTATCAATCAATTCTAGCGCAGTGTGTTCGGTAGCTGTCGGTGCTGAAATGCAAAAAGAGAAAATATTAATCTATATAATAATTTAACAATTGATTAATTTTGAAAACAATTTCGCTATGTTATTATGTTAAATAATTATTTCGTTTAATCTAATAAAATAATGTTGCTAACTAAAATACCCTCATCAGTTTATTTTAGAAATCTAATAAGCACTTTGAGTATATTATACTACTCTGTTTATGGGTGGACCTATTAAGCTCAAGCGAGACTGGGGTATTAGCTGCAAATCACACGAGCTTTGCAATCGGTCATCGTCATAAGTCATTTTACATATCCGTTTTACTACATATAATTACTGCAGGCGGGCGGCGCGACGACAAAGCTGTAATTAAACTAACGGAGAGCGTCGTTAACGTCGTAACCGCAGCTTCGCCGTTGATTCGATCCGAGGGCATAAGTCGTATTGCTTTATGTAATCGATTTTCGGATATGATGCTGGAGCTTGAGCTAGTGCCGTTACCTTTGTGGCGAAGACGCCCATTACCTCTGCGTAGATTATTGGTAATAAATTTAGTGGTTAGTAGCACTAAGTAAATCCATAAATATCATTAAAATAAATATAAATTTCAGCTTAAAGAGTGTCATATATATATATTGTTAATCAGTGAGATATCAAGACGGCAAGAGAGGTCCGTTAGAACACGGTTCACTGTGCTGTATCGTCGCGCCGCCGTTGCATTGCGGCTGAAGCGCAGGACGCGGCCCGACTGCTCTTGGAGAGCTCGTCGAGCTAACGGTTGTCGAGAATGCCGTCAATGTCCACTTTTTGCTTGTATCGATTCTTAATATAGATTTTTATGTTCTCACGATTAGCATCGATTATAAATGTAATATTTTTGATACGTAACGGATTTTTTAATTAGCTTTAACTTATACCTCACTTTATTTATAATTTTATCGTTTTTGAAATATTTTAATTACTCACATGAACGTTTTCCATAATTTATTAGATATTATAAATAATTATAATTCATATCGAAATACCTACTCAATAAAGAAAATAAGATTAAAATACCATACCAATAGCCAGATAAAATACAATATGCAAAATCGTGCATTTAGACTCATGTTCCAAAGTAATCGAAATGAAGATACAACATGAATTTAAAATTTGCACTACATTAGTATGGATTGATGTTTCAATGAATGAATGAAGTCGTGGTCGCCATGCGTGATGAAGTTCACACGGTAGACCTAAACATTGTAGGCCGCATTTGAATATACTTCCTATGTATAACATAAATTCAGTACGAATTCATTGAAGTAACCGTGCTGTGGATACTAAAACTGAGAAGACTAAAATAGCTTTATCTAACAACATGCATGGAGAACAGTTAGCTACCTGACTTCGCGTAAACTACCCAGGTTTTGACCAATTAGTCGTTGTTGTTTATGAACAACGTGACGCAAATTTGCAATAAAGAATTACGTTATTCCTGTTAACCTCCTAAATGTAGATTTAATAGTGTATTAGATACTATTTACAATTTCAAAATATCTATTCTAGGGAAGAGTGTAACATGTACATTTTCATCACAATTTTTATTTAACATAGGTTTTAATGTTAAATACGTATTTATTATTAAAACAACATTACGAAACGATATAAAGCTAAAAATTATTTTAATATAGAATGATGAAAGTGTTAATCTAATTAAGTTTGTATGCAAAGCACTATTAAATAATTATGATAAAATTAAGCATATTAAGTAATAAGAAGCATTAGCAAATTCTACTTTATACCATGGAAAATAAATATATTTCAAATTATTAATATAACCTCATTATCATTGTCATTGTCATTGTCGTGAATCAAAAGAATAATTTAACATAATCATAATTCATAAATTATAGCCAAAATTAATGTAGATACTGATACTTTGTATTACGTCGGTTTACTTTGTGTACTCAGCAGTTACAAGAAGTCAATAATAAACAAAAGAAATAGTCGTGCACTTTAATTACAAATAAAATATTAACCTGCTGTAGAGCACACGAAGCACGCGGCCAGCGCGAGAAGCGCCGCCGCCGCGCGCCTCCTATCCATCTGCCGTCACCCGTCTGTAACAAAGAAAATAACAATCAATAAAGATCATAAATAAAAATATTAGAAATACTTTTTCATTTAATAAATAATATACAGTATATATCTAGGCTCTAAAAACAAATATATTGGTATACCTATAATTTACTTGGACATAATAAAGAGAATCCTTTTGATAGGTGTATTTTTTTTTATATAAATTTAATTTATATCTCAAGCCCATAGTAACGTGATAGCTTAAATTCTAAGCTAATAATATATGATGCACTACCTTCATAATATAATACCGTTATATTCATATATTCATATTCAGATAGGAATAGTTACAAATATATGAGGCTCTAAATAAAGATTATGGTTATAACCCGTCGTAATTTAACATTTTCTATTAAGGTAACCGATCAAAGCTGTCCGATTAAAACGTTCTTTACTTTTTATTATATTACTAGTTTTATTTATGTGCTTGGAAAACGTAATACTTAAACTATCGTTTTTATTCTCGAAACTATTTTATGTGAAGGAATTTCAATCCTTAATATACATTTTATTTCATACAAAATGAAAGCAACTAAACTCATTTGGTGGCCTTTGTAAAGTAAGCATACTGAAAGTTAGAATGGTTACACAAAAGTAGTCCAGGCCTGTAAAGTGAGCTTATTAGGCTCACTTGGGCTATCAAAACAAAATCTTTTAAGTAAAGCTCGAAAGGGAGAACTTTTGTTTTAATAAGAGGGTTAGTATATTATAGGGGGGCTTGTAAGAATACTCTGGAAAATTTGGAGAGTTCTTGGTTTGCAATGTTTGTGGTGAGACGTAATAAATAGAGGAGAGGGGCGATGTTTGAGCGGGAATGTGTCGTAGAGGGAGGGAGATGTATATTCGTCAGCTGTGAACAATTTTGCCAATAAGATATTTTTACGAACACCGGATACATGCATTGATCTTTGTTGTCGGCACACTTGTACTGCTTTTGTTTTGTTAAACATAATTTTATTTTTAGTTAACATAATGTAATTGGTAAAGATATTTTTAATATCTATTCTGAGTATTCATTCACTATAATAAGACTATTAATATCATTGTAATACTACTTTTTACGTACTTGGCGAAATGAGTACTTAGAATTGTTCTTAGAAACAGGCCAATAAACATGTAAGCTTATAGAATCGTAAGCTATGATGAGTATTACGAATGCATGTTATAGCCGGTTGCGCAGTTACTTTCCGAGCAACTAACTTGTATTTATGGCTCGTACTTCAAGAGTCAATAACTACGGGGCAAATTATTGTTACTCCAGCGCCGTAGGTATACCCGAGTTACCGTGGGAACGCACCAATCCGCCCGAGGTTCTGCACACGTACGTACGTACATATTTGTGTATATATATATGTATTTACATAGCCTACCTGCGCTACGAATGCTCTAAGGATTCTTTACATATCCCATGCAGTATGTTACCTTTTAAAAAAATCTCACCTAAGATGTCGAACAAAAGAAAAACGTTCACTGTTTTCTGCCTTTACATTCGTTCCTTGGGTTCTTACCATTTTTTTTATTAAGAACACTTTTTTTCACTTGTACTCCGTAAAAATCGTGCCCCTAAAGTTTTCCTCAAGAAACCTCTCAATGCTAACTCAATTTAAGTTCATCTTAGATAAATAAAATGTCATTCTATTCGCAGATAGAGGGTCCCTCCGTCTAGACACACTTCGCAAGTCACTTTCCCCGGGAGGGTGAGGGCGCGGACGATACACCACTATCTATTTATTTACTTTAGGAAGAGTACCAAGTGTTCGAGACGTTAAGAGGTTCATACATTGAAGTGTTAGCGTTACATGGTAGAACGACTTTTCACATTGTCGAAAATATCATGTTATTGGACAACATTTACACCAAAACATATGTTTTTTATTGTTTATTTACGTATTCATATTATAATTTTAAAAATCTTTTTGTAGATGAAGCAGTTTAATATGTTTTTTTTTAAATTCAATTAACCTACTAAGAAATGACAAATTGGTAAGTAATATAAAAATACAATGGAAGCTTTATCCCAGGTTATTTAGCGTACCGTTGGTTTCTCGTGTAACGTTAATACACCGTTATATTAATTTAACGAAAGCGAGAGGACGAAGACATTAAGTTCTCACAATATATTTTAATTACTTAGTCGATTAATAATGTTAATTAAAAACGATTAATAAAAATTCATGATAAAAATAAAATGTACAGTTTATTTTTTCATTTAGTTACTTTTCGCTCAGTTCAAATATGACTGCAAATGGAGTAGAAGAGATTGATTAAAGGCGTATTTAGTGAGCTCGTAAAAGGTGATTGAATGAGATCGAAAGGGCGCTGGGTCGGTGGCCGTAACGTGTCCGTACTCCGCGCTGTTTCCCAATACATAATTTCGGAAGACTGCAACCGCAGCGAGCATTGACACCAATTTTGAACATGAACAACTGCTCCAATATCGAAGCATCAGTATTCATTACGTATTATTTTTTATTACTTTAACTTGCAACGAAATATTTTTCCGCATTTTTTCAGTAGCAAGTTGGTTGAAGCTTATTGTAAATATAATTAATATTATGTAATTGAAATTAGTCTTCTATAAGTATAAGAAATTCAAATATAATGAAGTTATTATATTGGTATTTGTCTAGGTAAACGTATGAGATAATAGAGTCGCTTAAATATTTAAGTCCGATCAGTGAGAACTGAGGTGTCACATTGTAAAGCAACGGGCGTGTTCGTGCTACGAGTACGTTCAAATATCCAGTGCGCGCGCTGCCGCTCGCACAGTGCACTCACGTACGCGAGTCGCGAGTCGCGATTATCAACCGTCGTAAATTACCAGCGATTAGCATAGCAGTCGTGGACCAGCCATGTCGCTGTTATTAGATTCGTACACACGACCCTACACGTTATTAGGTGGTAATTGTCGCTAAGCTATAGCGGTCGATTAACGGCAGATTTAGATACTTCCACTTGGACATGGTGAACGGCTTTTGGCGCCTGACTAAGTGCAAATATCAATTACGTTAATTACTTTTGACGGTCTCAATTTAATTAAAAAATCAATAAATTAACATCTTAATTGATGTAATCATAAAAATATTTAACAGTTTTTAGACATCGTTATAATTATATTGCTTTTTTATAATAATTTTATTGGCAGTAATTACCTTTTTATTTATAAGAGCTCAGTTCAAGCAAAGAGAAATACAAAATTATTTAGGGCAGTCGAAAGGAAGTAAATTTATATGACAGGGTGAATCACCTGGGGAAATGGGCAGGATGAGAGCAAATATTAGTTTTCTTTGCTTCGTATTCGTAGTTCGTTGACCCGCGCAAATTTTATGTCAACCTCCAACAACTACTTTTTGGATTTTTTAGAACTCTTGTATATTTTATCTATGCAGGACATCTGATTTTGTGTATTGAAGCTTGACTTTGCAAGAAATATGAAATAAGATGAAATATGAAATAAGACTTCTGAAAAATGAAATATGAAATAAGACTTCTGAAAAAAGAAAAACCCCTTTTGTTTTTCACCGATGCTTGAATTAATATTGAATTAGGAGACGCCCCGCTGATAGGCACGCAGGCAAATGCTACGTATTTGGAATAATTTGGTTAAATCTGCTTTAGACTTCTCTTTACCGTTATCTCATGTTAGCATTCCACTCAGGCACTAGCGAATTATCTTATTTCCATGTTATTCCGTGATTTCTATTTATCTGTCAAAGAATATCTGATATAGAATTCGTCTGAATTCGTGCAAATGTTTAAAATTTCACTCGCACGATGACTAAAATTTCCGCTGATCAAGTATTTGCATTGAAAATCAAATAGGTGGCCGCACTTAATATAATTCTCATAGTCTGCAGGATTTACCCAAATTCACGAGACATTTGTTACATTCATTGAGTGATTTATTTGATCACATTTACATAAGATTATGCAATGGATTGTTTCAGTACTGTTTGATGTGAAGTAAAATAGAAATAAGCAGTCGACTAGCTGCCCAGAGGTGGTATGCGCCATGTCTGTGTACTCGTGGAAAGTGGTGGTGTGTGTTGTTGCTAGGCCTGCTGGACTCGCGATTGTTGAGCGGCCGCGCGGATCACACGCTGATCGTTGCCCCGCGCGCCGAGCCTTACGGGCACCGCCATCCACCGCTACCACACAACTTGATGCATTTTTTCTTAATTTTGCATACCACAATATTACTATCGGGATTTAAAATTAACATAATTTGGAAATTAGATTCTCTTACTCATCTACATATGTTTCTACTTGCTCTATTTTCAGAAGGTGATACAGCTAAAAACGTTTTAAATAAAAAATATTTCACGAAGACTTTTCGTTGCCCTCATTTGTATTTCGCTGGGATGTAGGGATTCCTTTAAAGTTGTTATTATTATTACAGCGCCCACTGACCCTCTCTGACCCAACTCTCGTCCACCCCTCGCTTATCGGCTTGCAAGTTCTTGTATATTGAACTGACCTTTAAATCTGATCCTCTCATTTGAAATACAATAAGCGTGATCGATTTATTATAAGAAGATTCATATATTAGATATGATGAAGTCCACAGTTCCATGTACTCCTATAGGTATAGTTACGTGCCAGGAAGTAAGTGCCTGTGATGCCTGTTGACTGGTATTTGAAACCATATATTAATGTTTCGTGTCGAGCTGTGTTTACGAGCACCTAGCCGATAGCTAACCGGCCGACCAGTCATTACCGGCCATATCTCTGTGTTAGGAATGAATGGCAAATACCTGCCTACAAACGAATGTCAGAACTAAGCTTTAAACGAACTGGCACAGGCACGTAGAAGATTTAACTTCACAAGTATTTTCCGTTAGCTGTTTTATTGCCTCAGACAGGGTTTACAGGCTGCTCAGCATAGCTCAAGTTTAAATAACTCAAAATTCCCTATTGATACTTGTTCGTATGATTATATTTGTACAAGCTCGGAGACCGGCCGCTACGAAGGCATAGGTGCTATAAATTGTTTCAATAAAAGTTTCTTTCGTAGTAAAACACTCGATATTATATTGTAAAAGTGTCTTCTACATTGCTATACATGGCCTAAAGACAATAGGGTTATACAAGTTACATTTTTTGCAAAAAAGAAACTTAGGCCAAGAAACTGGTTCTGATGCAAAACGATGAAGAAACTAGACATGAAATATTTATACTTCACATTATCATATTACACGGGAATCGTGGTCGTAACTTTTAAAATTATGCACGTATGTAGTTTGCAATAAGAAAAAGCACCAAAAAAACAACTATATCTAGTTTGCGCTATACTTATACAATAAATATGTCGGAGTTGGGTGGATTTCCCTCGCACATAGTTTTGAGTACCCGGTCTACTGTGGGCTTCCGTGGATAATGTTGGCATGAGTAAACACAATTTGTGATATTACGAATTAATTACAACACCGTAATCAATTCACAAGAAAGCAGCTATCGCTATCCCAGTAGGTAGATACACAGCACGGAACGCGGGACAGTTTCAGTGTCGTCTGCACCGGCCGACCGCCAAACACCAAGTGAGTCGATGTCCGTCGGCCACGCTTCGACTCGCCCCTTCCATACCAATGCATAACACTAACTCTGTCGAGCGCCAACAGATGGCGCTGGCGTTCCGGAACCACCTCAGTACTACAAATTCCGACACGGCCATCCTGCTAGCACACGTCCCCGTGTGTTGGTTAGCCTAGAAAAAAAGCTACAACAGTACCTCGTACCGCTCGGCCAACCTACACTAGAACCTTCTCAACCAACTTCCAGAATCTTACACGAGAACTGTACACTAGAACTTGATACTAAAACCGTACACTAGAATTGTACACTAGAATTGTACACTATAATCGTACTAAAACTTTACACCAGACCTTATACCAGGACCTTACACCAGGACCTTACACCAGGACCTTACACCAGGACCTTACACCAGGACCTTACACCAGGACCTTACACCAGGACCTTACACCAGGACCTTACACCAGGACCTTACACCAGGACCTTACACCAGGACCTTACACCACAACTGTATACCACAACTTTATACCACAATTTTATACCACAACTTTATATCACAACAACTCGACACCATATCAACTCAACACTAGATCAACTTGACACTACAACTTGACACTAATCTGGATTATAATTGTAACTAATCACTACACAAATACCACAGCCATGTACCTTCGACATCATCATAACCAAAACTTCACTTTACTTTACTTTACTTCACTTTACTCCAGCAACAAGTTACAACCAAATTAACAGAAACCTCCGAGTAAAGACCTCTAACGCCACGGCTCTCCAGCCGAACAGCAATCACATTGCTCTCTCACATCACAATACGCATCTCCATCGAGTAGATCGCCCGTGTACGTCACCTCTGCGACTACACGTTACGGTCTCTACAGACCACGACCTCAGTACGGTCGAAAACCTCTCAATACGCATATCCACCGCGTGGATAGCCCGTGTATGTCACACCTGCGACAACACGCTACGGTCTCTACAGACCACGACCTCCGCCAGAGTTAAACGCACACCGCGCACCCACGGACTACTTGAGTTGCCCCAAGAGATACCGATTTCTACCGGGCTACGACTACGAAATAACTACTGGTACGGTCGAACACATTACGGCCGATAGAACCAATTACTCGAGTCTCTCTAACTACTTAAGCTTAAACATCATCATTATCATCAACAACATCATAAATTACACATTGATTTCGTCGGCACATGACTTACTGGCATTTTCCTCAACCTATCGTAAACAAATTTGTACGTTACAAGACGTTTATAATTTACAGCTTCTAGTGTGTAACGATCACACTCCAAAACTTTGACAACCTTAAACGGACCTTTGAATTTCGAATCTAGTTTTGCCTAATTTCTCTCTTCGTTTTCTAACAATACGCTAACAGGAAATTTACTAACTTTCGTTTTTGTCATATCAAAACGGGACCTACCATATTCCGCACACTTCGTAATAATGTCTGACGCTACTAAACGAATTTCGTCAATGTCAACGACAGTCTATACCTCACTTCTACACATCAATGATACAAATCAAAGACACACATCAAAGATACACACCATTGACGCACATCAACGACAAATCAATGACACATCAATGATACACATCAATGACACACATCAATGATACACATCAATGATATACACCACCGATACACATCAATGATAACGGTATCGCAACTTCACGTATTAAAAGCTCAAAGCTCCCGGTTTATCGTACAATTTATCACGAGTTGTACTCTCCTACAGATTCTTGCTACAACCTATTACCGCTAGTCTCAAACGCCGTTAATATGGACTTTAACACACTCCTGACGCACCTTACCTGCCTTTTAGCATGAGGTAAACCCGCCGCCAAGAGATGCCAACCAATGTCTACTAGTGAAACCACCACCAGTGAAACATCTTACCTGGTCAGCAATGATGCGAGTTGGAGCCCCAAACAAAGCCACAAGTCACCTCGTGAACACTCCAAGAGTCAATGCCTGCCGCATGAAACAAAACACACTTCACGAACGCGCCTGTCAGAATGAAAATGTACTCTTTCTTATCGTTTCACTGCTGAGTCTACCCGCCACGTCTAAACGAACCGTATAGCACGGCATCATTACCTTACGGATCGGATGCAGCCCAGCTTGAACTCTGCCTGAGTGAGATTTCGCGACCCTACAAGCAACGCAGTCATCCACAAATCCTCCAGCACACCATGACCGGAAACCAGCAAAAGTCAAAACGCTGTTCAATAGTCCCCTCAGCCTCGAGACGAACAACAGGTTCAAAACTGACGGAAATAGGAAGCTAATCCGACGAACTGCCACAACTTAATCACAGTCTCTGGAGGCGATAGAGACCTGACTAGCCTCCACTTCAAACCCCAAGTACACCACCCTCGTCCTAAAGAAGGAACACTTCACTAAGTTCAAAGAGAAACCAGCCCCTGTCACAGCTTACAGCTTCCAACACTGCATTGGACGGGTGGACTTACCCGTACTGGCCCCTAAATCGGTTGAGACAATGAAAATGTCCTCAAAATACACCACCACGCAATCGCGAACCAAATCACTAACACGATCACAATTGTCCTCTGAAAAACCGAAATTGAATTCTTCAGACCAAAAGGCACAGTCAAGAATTCAAACTGCCCTTCAGCTGTTATGAAAGCAGTACTGTCTATAGAATTTTCGTTTACCGTGATCAAATGAAAACCGCTTGCGCTATAGAGTTTCAAAAAATAATTAGCACGCTGAAAACGTGAAGTTTGATCAGTAATCAATGGAAGCGGATAACTGTCCGGGATGGTATTATTGTTAAACTCACTATAGTCAATATGGATACGATGTGAACGTCATACTTCTTTACTAATAAAACTGGACTTTCGAAAGGAGAACAGCTCGGCCTAATGATATTCACGTGTAACCGTTCTTTAACTCTGTCGCGTATAATGTCACGTTCATCCGCCGACATTCTATATGGACGCCGCTGCACTGTGCGATTCGAACCAATTCGAACATTCGAACCAATACTAGAGTCGTTGGAAAACCAACTATAAAAATTCTGAATATCGATCGACCTAAGGTTTCTAAAAGTTTCAATTGGTCACTACCAGTAATATCAGCTGAGATGTCAGTCAAAGTCAACTCACTCACACTATCGTTATTCACTGAATTTACATAAAGATTCCCGTCAAACAAAATGTCAGTCAGTTATGTTTACTGAAAACCCTGATTTAAAATCTCGCGACAACAACATTCCAAGAGGGCAATCGTTAATCACTATACAACACAGAATTTGTTCGGTACTGTATACTCGTGTTTGACCAATACCGGACATAGTAACAACATTACTAAACCGTCGACCACTAAATTTAACAGAAAATCTCTCAACTAACGAGAATTCAGCACCAGAAATGTAAACGAAACAAATCAGTTCACCTTTGTCCTGTACCCTAACCTTTGGAGGTTGGACACTGGATACGGCCACACGCCGCTCCGTCCACACCCCGCTCATCGCGCGCTGCGCCGTCCCCGCTGCCATCGCTTGGCCCGCTGCCGCCTTCGCTCGTACACCAGATGGCGAAATGACCCGGTTTGCCACGCAGAAGCACACTAAAGGCCTCGCTGCCGGCTGCCACACCGCTTGATTCGACGTTGAAGCTACAGGTGTTCGTCACGTCGCATCGATAGGCTTGCTTCTGCATTCCGCTCACTTATGGCCAGCCATTTTTCCACTGCTCAAACACTTCAGTGTTGTAAACGCTATACGTTAAAGCCGCGGGTCAGACTGATATGTGAGAGAGTACAGTAGCCACAGCAACCTCTTCTTTGCCCACATCACAATGTCCAGTGATTTGTGAGGGTAGCATGTCATACTCCCGTACGCTGTTTGAGACAGCCACAAAGATGCTTCACCTTCCAGTGCCTTACTTACAGCAAGCTCGAGTTGACTGCCTCTCGGGAGTTTGTCAAAAGCACAAGTCAGCCGTTGCGCACCACGATCTCGCGTCCGTGTCTTCTTTGTCAGAATCATAAGTGGGTAACCACATATACCTCCCTGAATTAGCCTCGGTGTATACAGGGCTTCGAACATAGCACGCCAGTGGTTATCTCCATTGTTCTCTGTGCCAACACCGATCGCACTTCTGATGTCGGAGTTGGGTGGATTTCCCTCGCAAATAGTTTTGATTACCCGGTCTACTGTGGGCTTCAGTGGATAATGTTGGCATGAGTAAACACAATTTGTGATATTACGAATTAATTACAATACCGTAATCAATTCACAAGAAAGCAGCTATCGCTATCCCAGTAGGTAGATACACAGCACGGAACGCGGGACAGTTTCAGTGTCGTCTGCACAGGCCGACCGCCAAACACAAAGTGAATCGATGTCCATCGGCCACGCTTCGACTCGCCCCTTCCATACCAATGCATAACACTAACTCTGTAAAGCGTCAACAGATGGCGCTGGCGTTCCGGAACCACCTCAGTACTACAAATTCCGACATATATATATATATATTATAAAAGATATTGTAGAACATTTTGAGAACAGCATTTTTAATGAGTGATGAGAATGATAAATTTATTATTTGTCATATATGTATATATATTGTTTACCTACTAAACTCTAAACAAAGTAATGGCTAAGTCGAAATAAACATAACTTCTCTGGTAATTTGCCAAAACTTATTACATTTAACTATATTTTGTCTTTTTAATATTTTTATTTCCTGTAAAAAAGTTTTTATTATTTTTAATCGAATATAGAGCAATATAAATTATTTCAACTTCATAAAATATTTCAGGACAATTCTTAATCATAAATAATTTGATTTTAAAATAAGAGCTATATTTAAAATACCTAACTCAAAGTAAAATACTACGTCGCTGGTGGACTATTATAATATCTTCTGATGTCAGATGACTCTAAGTCTTTGAAAATGGTTTCCTTGTTATTTGAGGCCAGTCGTGAACGGAGAAAGTAGGGAACGGAGTGCCTTAACACTAACAATACAAATAAGTTCTTTACCATAATCAATACTTAATTTAATATATAGATGTATCCCTGAATAAGATTACTTATATTAAGCTTTAATCTTAAACAAAATAAATATTCATTCATTCGTGTAAGCAAATTTTATATAAAACTGAAACATTATTATTGTACGTTTATAAAGTAATAAGAATACTAGTCTAGACACTTTTGAATAAGAATTTTCTTATATGAAAGCTTAGTACAGCTTTACTATCAGAAATGTGGATTCGCTGAAATAAATATCCCGTTTTATTTAAAACAATAACATAAGCCTTACTTTATATAAACATTATGTAAATATTAATATTAACGAGATTTATTTTAACTTACTCCGCCAAAACTTATCTAGCCAAATTTCGAAAAACACCAAAAAACTTAGAATTTCGTATGTTTATTTATTTCTCATAAAGAGAGGTTTTACGAGGGTGTTTACCAAAATCTTCAAAGGGAATAATTATATCTAATTTGAAAAAGTTTAGAAAAAAGTCCTAAATATAAAAATATATTTCACGCTGTATCCCGTACATCGCAAGGTAGGAAGAGGGAACTTGGAAACCTAGTGTTAACACATTCCATTCCACTCAATCACTCAAGACACTCGTTCTCTACTTTCTGCCGAATACTGAATTATTATTATGACTATACTGTATACTTCAATCCACTATAAATATATTTCTCAATTAATTTCACAATTTCGTTAATTACATTAACAATATTTTCAATTTAAAATTTGAGGAATAAAATTTAACAATTTTTAAACTAATTACAAGATTTTCAAGTTATCTTAAATGAAGTTTGTCTCCTAATAATAAAATTATGTAATAGTTTAAAACGTTTCAAATCGAAATTAATTTATAAATTAGTTATTTCACATATAATTAATAAAGTTATATAAGTAAATAAGAAGTACTTATTATAATTAAACACGTTTACTATGATGAAATAAGAAGTTATTACTGAAATAACAAGCTATTCTAGTGAATAATGCTGGGTGTTGTTGAGACTTTATGTAAATTAACTACTACTGAGATGATATTTGGGTGATGGACCATGCCACTATGGGAATATTTAAAAATTTATCATATTCTTACAATCGGTCGGTCTCTTGTCATTTATTGGTAAAAAAATGATGATGATGATGATGATGGGAATAGGTTCTTGTGCCGTCGCTGTTCTGTGGTGTGTTCGTGGTACACTTGTCATCAATTTATCTATCTAGTTGTAGGTTCGATCCCCACTCGAGTTAATGAAATATTTATTTAAATGTTTATTTTCATTTCTTCCCTCTGGTATTAAGGAAAAGTGTGGCGTTGTGTTCCGCCATTCAACACACAATGCCTCCAGAATTCAGTGGAAAGTGGAGAACGGAGTGTTTTAACACTAGGTTCCCTATGATTTAATTTTATTGGTTTATTCAACTAGGTCTGTTTTGTTGAAGTGTCAATCTAATCAACAACCCTCGTTTTTTACTTTCTTCGTAATTTATTTAATTACACCAAAAAAATATATTCAGATTTTAAGTTTTTACTTAAAAAGAAGTTAAACTGTGATTGAGGATATCATCCAGAAATTATTTTGCGAAAAGAAAATTGACTAGCAAGTGCTACTTATTCTAAGCACGTACAGTCGTTATTCCTCACGTTTCTTCAACTTGTACAAGAATCTAGGAACAACTTAGGATTCAATGACAAAGAATTAGTTTAAGAGAGAAGAATCTTTTATCAATCCGTATATTTGTGTAAATATATGATACATGGGAAAAGACAATGTACGGCTTAGTTCACAAATATCTCATCGGTCTTATCGCGTCCGTGTCTATTTATTTAAATTTAGCTTTATTATAGTCGTTTCGAGATTAATTTTGTTGAAAATAATTTCTAAAATATCCTTTTCTAGTCACATACCTTTCATAATACCAAGTTAAAAGCTGATAATATTACAACAAAAGTTTATTTTATGTTGTTATCATCTAAATGATTATGTAGATAAAAGCTATCCATACCTATATTATAAATTCGAAAGTAACTCTGTCTGTCTGTCTTTTACACAATCAGGGCCTCTGTCAATTTAATTGTGACAAAATACTCATATAGAGATACTTGAGGGTCTCGAGATGAATATAGGATACTTTTTTTCTCATATTTGTAATATTGGCGATATATACCAATATATTAAAATACTTATTAATTTGACATGCAATTTATTCTGCCATCTTAATAACAACCGTCGCTATGCGACCGTTGCTAAGCAACGATTTGCAAAGTTTGTTGTTAGAAAACGTCACCCAAAAAGAGCTTGCTTAACGCATCTCTCTATTGAAAACTGAAAATAATTTCATAAATATATTTAATAAATACTCGTATAGTTCAAGCGGGCGTAGCCGCGTTCGGGTCCACTAGTCTATATATATAAAAGGACTTGTCCTCACTGACTTAGGTAAGATGCACGCACAGCCGTAACCGCTCATGGTAGAAACGTGAAATTTGGACAGATGTTTGCTTTCGTAATCTGGACATCCACTAAGAAGGGATTTTGGAAAATTTTAACTCTAAAGGGGCGATATAGGGGTTGAAAGTTAGTATGGAAAAAAATTTAAATCAGCACCGATTCTTATAAAATTTGAAATTCAGACTCTTAAAAGTATTTAATTGAACACATGTTTCATGGTTTTCTAGAATTCTTTCCATAAGGGTGCAAATAAAGGGTTGAAAGTTTGTATAGAAAAATTCTTAAATCGCCACCGATTTTTATAAAATTTGAAATTTAGACTTAAAAATATTTCATTGAACACATGTTTCATGGTTTATTAGAATTCACCCCTAAATACGTAAGCGAAGCTGCGCGCGTCCGCTAGTATGAAATAAATGTAAATTGTTACAATGGCAGTTTGCAATAACATTTATTTTAAATGTCTGCTATTTACCAAGCAATGAATAGTTATTTATTGTTAGCGTCTGTTTGTTTATTTTTCTATGAAACTGATATAATTATATACTACTTACACTGAATTCACTCCTTCTACCTTGCTATACAGCGATACAATAAATTTTTGAAACTTTTGTTTTTCTTTGAAATGTATTTTTGGAGTGAATTATTTCAGTCGAAAGAAAAACACACATATTATACTAAAAAAATTGCCGTTTAACCACACAGCAGGAAAGCAGGAAACCTAGTTTCAAGAACGAGACTTTTTT
>HE671527.1:46192-57428 GCA_000313835.2 Heliconius melpomene melpomene
ATCAACTCATTTGGATGTGTCATGGTCTGAATTCTGGGAATTGTCAAAATCCCAGAAAGGTAAATTCTATGGTGCTATTCAACCTAATATCCCCAGGCGACCTTGGTTTTTCTCCCAAAGATTTACTGAACGGAGGATTATATCAACTATTTGTCGCTTGCGTCTAGGACATGCATGTACGCCTGTGCACCTAGCTAAGATCAGGGTCAGGGACCACTCACTGTGTGAATGTGGCCTAGACGACGGTTCCCCTCCTCACATCCTTTTCACTTGCCCGAAGCTAATCCGTCCCTTATACGACGTCCTTCCTCATAAAGTTCCCCGTCCTCTTAGTGTTCAATGTTTGTTAATGTTTGTGTTTGGTCCTCTTTGTAAATTTTTATGTAAATATATTAGATATAACAAAATTAAATTATAAGTTAACCTTTGTATTATATTTTTTATTACTAATCTCTGTGTTATGTATATAATGTATTGTGCTAATTTTAACTTTTTTTGTAGGTGAAGGCAATTTTTAGCTGGATCTTTTTTTTTTCTACATGCATTTTCCTATCGTGTAACATTGTCTATTTTTTACCGTACAACCTCCTTCGTGTCTTCTCCATACAACGTGACATTGGCGAAGTGATATGTGCTCAACTGGCACGCTCGGAACGCCAGATTTAAAGAACCATACCACCATAAATGAACTAACAAAAAATAAAATTATTCCTACATTTAATTTTAAACTGAATGCGTATTTTGTAATATATTCATTTGGGGTTCATTAATGAAATAAATTATTTACAACCTACAGAACATTGACAGTTAAACTTTCCTGAGTTTCATTATTCTTATATAATAATAAATATTTAACAAATATATTTTTAAATAAGAGAAAAAAAGAGCTTTATAAGCTCTCAAAAGTAACTGCAGAAAATATATTGGTATCTACATATTTTCCAACAAATAACAAGTAAGTACTTACCTAAATCTTACCTCGTAAGAAACTATTCTAATTTTAGGAAACTTTACATATAAAACATATACAGATTGAAAACTAGCATTAACCTTATTTTAAAGAAATAAATTACTTAAAAACTTTAAAAGCACTTTAGTATTTATACTCTGTCATCACAAACTTGACAATGTTTTTCGCTGTCCGAACCCGGGGGGTCACTTCTGACTGCAATTCCATTTGTTACAATCGAAGTGCCATTTGATAAATCTGTCCGTGAAAAAAAATATTTTTACTACAGTATGGAAAATTTTATAATATTCACAATAATTTTTGATATATGTATGTATGTATATCTGTTAGTACGCGGTGATGTTAATATTTCTTCATATTTTTAATTCAAAATTCAAATTAGGTATATAGGGTTCCGTACCTGAAACGATAGAAACGGAACCCTTTTAGGATCACTTTGTTGTCCGTCTGTCGGTCTGTCAAGAACCATTTATCTCGAGAAACTCGAGACCATCCATCTCGCGTGGAGGTGTCAAGCTGAAATGAATATCAAATATTTAAATCTATGATGCCTTGAAGCCCAGAAAATATCAAGCTCAAGGTCAATGCAATCAAAAGATACGAGCGTTTACGAGCATTTTCAATTTTCAAGCCTATGGTGTACAGCTTCTTCTTCTTCCTGACATTAATCCTGGCTTTTACCAGGGTCTGCCTTCACGCTCAACCTACTCCACTTTGCACGGTCTTTAGCGTACATCGTGAAACTAAAAACAATATAAATGAAAAATATATTTTTATTTGGTTACAATAAAAAAACTATAACCCAAAAATATTCCCTTTATTACAGAAACTTTATAGGACACATTTTATATCCAATAAACAGAACATAATCTTGAAAGTATTAGCTCGTCTTTTCATACTGGCACTTTTTTATGAGAAATTTATCAGAAAACTGGTGAAGTGCGAGTCGGACTCGCCCACCGAGGTTTCCGTACCAATTTCCGGATTGTAGGTAAACGGGAAGTACAAATTATAAAAATTGACAAACTTACGGGCATACGCACTCTTCTTCTCTCTAACAACAAATATAAGTTGGAATTTTTTTTTTTATCAAGTATCTAGTATAAATGCAGGTCCACAGGAAGTACTTTATGGATTTTGATTTTGAGAGATTTTTTTTACGTTTTGCTAGAGAGATTTTGATTACGCTGCGAATTTCGTACAAATGCAACAAAATCGATGCATAAATTTTCATATCGTTTGATTACATTCACTAAAAAGCTTGATTTTTAACTGCTTCAAGGAACCATAGACTTGTATATCTAATATTAATTCGATTTGAACGACGACGGACAAGGTGATCCTATAAAGGTTCCGTTTTTACATTTTGAAGTACGGATCCCTAAAAACTCCCCATGTATCAAGCGAGGCAATAGAGTGTATAAATATAAAAAGTGGTTACCATTTGCTGGTAAGGAGCGAGACAAATTGCTCCTCCGTCGCGAGTGTCATGCGCGGCTGAAGGAAGACGCGTCACGGTGCCTCTGGCTCACTGAAACGAACACTGTTCAAAGTATTTTATGAACGATTAACTTGAACCAGTTGAGAATTATGAATGCGTTTTTTTTTTCTATTTATATATATAGCTATGTTATTAAACGAAATAAGATGTTACTTTTTTTAGGTATATTAACAACCAAACACACATTTATAAATACAGTTTTGTTTTTTTAATTATACTTATTCGCGGGTTTCCAGAAATATATATTTCTAATCCTTTGTATTAGTCTGGGGTCACGGGTACAGGTAATCCAGTTACGAGTACATAAATAATAGTATTTAAATTAATTGCGAAAACCATTTGGCCTTTAGTTGTAAATATAATAAAAACTAACGTGTTTTTAAGAACTCTCCTAAACAATAATGCTAAAACATTTATCGCATTTTAACATGGAATGATTACATTTAAAGGCAGTCATTTAAAAAAACATGAGATTTCTAATATAATATTTTTAAACTATGAAAAAAATAATAATGTTTGCTAATTAACTTTATAATGTAAGCATTTCGTAGAACCTTTAATTGTTAATCTTAAATTTACCTCAAAGCAGTACAAATAAGAACACCGCAAACCTTTTGTTTTAAACCTTTTGTTAGAACAAAAATCTCTATACAAAACAACATGCAATTTAAACGAGGAATTCAAAAGTCCTTTCTGTCCTTTCAATGGCTAAATTAATAAATAATGAATTTGCCATATCTATATTTTTTACTCCAATTGGCCTACATTTTTTTACATTTCAAATCCTATGAGAATAATTTATACCTTGAATTTAGAACCACCTTAGGTTTTTTCGTCGGTTAAAAAAATACTGTTGAATGGCGGATCCATCGTTCTTGGCGGTCTTGCTTTGTCTTGCCACAGCGGAGATAGAACCTACAATTTTGGTTTACATTCAAACGCCGTCCCACTGGGCCAAGATGGTCATAACTTATATAAAAAATAGAATTAACTATATATAAAAATAGATAAAATATATGAACATTAAATTTTATACAGCAAATAAAGCTGTACGATTTATTCAAAAGATTTGAACTTTTGCTATAATTTCCTTTTGTTTTTACTGAAATATTAACTTAAAACAACAAAGCAATTTGCTACAAGTAATGATTGTTATCTGTATAAGTTAAATATTATCATAGTAACTCTTGTGAAAGTCCAAAGTTTCGGTTAAGTTCAAATTAGAAGTTAGTCGGGAAACTGGAAACTAGACACGGCTCGCCACTTTGTGAATATTAAAGTATTAAATGGTAATCGATTAATCTATCTAATAATATTATTATTCATTAGGATGTCCGCTGTGCCCTCTTGTAAGGGAAGGATTTCCAAAACTTTGTTTTGAAGTTTTAATTGGCTCCTTTCAATCAGGAAAGAGATTTTTTAAACTCTTTTAAGTCAACTTTCTCCCATGAATTATTATATTAATTAATCAATAATAATAATTGCTTTTTAATTAGACATATTCTTAATTGTAACAATGTAAAAGTCAAAGATAAACAAAAAGCAATATTAATTTCACCGAATGGGAATCGAACTCGCAACAAACACACGCTTGTACCATGATGGCCTCAACTAACTTTCTAGTAATACTGCCTTTCAATATACAATTCTAAATGTAGATATGGAATTCGTAGAATAGAGACTATTCCAACGAGCGCAACATATGCTATGTACGACTCTAGCCGCTAGGTAACGGCTGTACTGTATTTTATATATTCTATTTAAATCATATATACTATCGTATCGTAATCGAATTGTCTCTTATATATCAGTTTTTATTAAGACCACATACACTGAATTTTAAATTTGAATATACACATATTTTTTTATATAAGTATCTATATACTAGCGGCCCGCCCGCGGCTTTGCCTGCGTGAACTACGTTATTATTAACTTCTGTCTCCATGAGTATAAGTGACGTCTATCAAAATTTGAGACTCCTAGCATTTGTAGTAACGAAGTTTCATACAAACTTTCAACTCCAAAAACAACCCCTTAGGAATAGAATACTACAAATTCCCGTCTTAGGGAGCACCTACGTCCTATAAGTAACTCCTATGCAAAATTTGAGATTCCTAGCACATGTAGTTTCTGAGATTTCGTGATGAGTGAGTGACCTTTCGATTTTATATATATAGATAGATAACTCCGCTTCGAACTTTCCACCTAGAAAAGGCAATATGACATTTACTTTATGGCTGAATCTAATTTAGCAAAACGTTATATTCTAAATATAAATTTTACCTACAAATAGAAATTAAGTTAGCAACTATAACTTTCAACCAGACCACAGCCAATTACGCCGCAATAACATGTCAGTAGTATTCACACATGAAAATACGAATATGTTATTAATATAAGCATTAAAATATTACAAAGTAAATAAGTTTTATATCATCGTGTGACTTTTTAACATTTTAATGAAAAATAACTTAAAACTCTAATAAAAGTATATTCATCAAATATTAATCAATAAAACTTAAATTATAGTGAAAGAACTAAGGCGTCAATAAAAATAGAATCAATTAAAGTTTATGATAGATTACCGTTAGCTTTAGAAAAATGTTCAAGAAATTCTTAATCGATTCCATGAAAGTTTCAATCCACACACAGTAAGATTGGCGAACCTAGTGTTAAAACATTCTTCTCCACTATCCGAAGAAAATGTGTCGGGACCGGTGGGAATCGAACCCACAATCGTCGTGCACTACTAGCACCACCATCATTACCAGAAAGTTTATAAGCAATTTAATTTCTGGCCTCCAAAGACTGCCGTGATCAAATGTCTCATTAGGTTAGATTCGTTCATTAAACAAGCTCCTTTAATAAAATGCTTTAATAGTCCCTCTGAGACAAGCTTTTAAAAATCTAATTTAAATATATGATATTGGAACAATGACTGACGACGCGACGGTTGTGGCTTCCATTCCCACTTGAGGCAATGAAATATTTAATATTTTCATTTCCTCGCTCTGGAAAGCACGCAAAGCGCGGCGTTGAATTACGCCACTGATTTTTAAAGGCAACTCTTTGCATTGGTGCCAGAGCGAAGAAATGTAAATATTAAGAAATAATTATTATTTCTCTCGAGTGGGGATCGAACCCGTAACCGTCGCGTTAAATCACACCCTTGAGCACCTGTGCCACGCCTGGTTTTTATTTATTAAATTATATTTATATTTTACTAGCGGACGCGCGCACCTTCGCTTGCGTATTTAAGGGTGAATTCTAATAACCCATGAAACATTTTTAAGAGTCAATGACATATTTTTAAGAGTCTAAATTTAAAATTTTATAAAAATCGGTGGCGATTTGAAGATTTTTCCATACAAACTTTCAACCCCTTATTTGCACCCTTAGGGGAGAATTCTAGAAAACGATGAAACACGTGATCAATTAAATACTTTTAAAAATCTATATTTCAAGTTTTATAACGAGCGGAGTGCCGATCTAATTTTTTTTCCATACAAACTTTCAACCCCTATCTCACCCCCTTAGGGTTAAAACTTTACAAAATCCCTTCTTAGTGGATGTCCAGATTACGAAAGTAAACATCTGTCCAAATTTCACGTTTCTACGCACAGCGGTTACGGTTGTGCGTGCGTCTTACCTCAGTCAGTGAGGACAAGTCCTTTTATACATATAGATTATATAGTAAGTATATTATATAACCCTTCCTTAGCAGTCGGGAAAAATATATAAAAAACTAGAAAATTACACCCCAATGAAAATTCAATGAAACGAAACGAAATTCATTTAGCAAATAAACACTTACCCGAAAATGATTTGTTCATTTCAAATTGCTTTTTCAAGTTATTGGGCGTCGTAGTCTTCGCAGACCGACACCAGCATAACACCACTTTGAAATATATCCGGAATCTGTATAAAATCAATTATATTAAATAAATATTGAGATAAGACTAGCGGGTTGAGAGTTCGATTCCCACTCGAGAAAGTTAAACATTTAATATTTTCATTTCTTCCGCCACTCAACACGCAATGCCTCCAGAATGCGATGGAAAGTAGGTAGCGGAGTGTCCTAACACTAGGCTCTCTCTGCCTACCCTGCTACATGAGGGAGTAACAAATTCACAACCTTAAATTATACAATTGTTGCCATTTTATTTTATTTGAAATTAAAGTTTTATATTTCCATTTAACATCTCTAATATTTTATATTCCTAATAAAAATAAAAAAATCTCATACTAAAAATTTAATGTAAATCAACTAGAAGTCCTTTTAGTCAGTCGAACTACAAACAAACAAACGAAAGCTTAGTTCGCGTCCGCGTTAATTACAGGATTTTTCCGTACGAATTAAAAATGTTTACATTGTTTTTAGAAAACAAAAATACGAAACACGAAACGTACATAAACTATTAAATTACTTTGACATGGTTCTCGAACCGTATTCCGTGAATTTTGTTAATTTATAAGGACAATGGTAAAATGATTAAATATCACCAAAATATATTTTAATTACGGCCGTTCTGAGCCTTTGATTTAATTAATTTTGAACAATGATTCTAGAAAAGTATTATTTGATTATGAAATAAAACAATTACCATCACATAACGTAAGCTTTGTTCTATTTGGGAATTTTATATAAATTTCATAATATTAATTGTATTTAGACAAAGATTAAACATTGAAATGTAAATTTTGTGTTGATTTTGACATTTATAATAATTAATTTCAATTTGACAATTCAATTTTTTTATACAAAACAAAAGATTTCATATATAAATTGCAAATGAAATCAGCACGATAGCAGTATCTGTGTCGAACACTCAAATAATATGTTTACTTCAACCTTTGTTTTGCTTAGTTACTGGAAGCGTGAGGCTTTCACGCTATATCCCGCAAACAGTGATAGGCAAAGGGAATCTAATGTTATGACACTCTGTTGCCCATATTCCGCCCAATTGGGATATCGCGTGCTGAGAGCGAGGAAATGAAAATATAAATTTAAATAAAGATTTCATTTCCTCTCGATCGAACTCACAACCAGTCACAGTTAGTCTACATATTTGTGACAAAAAAAAAACTAAATAATAATAAAAAGTGAATTTTCTTCCTGTTCGTTTTCCCCCCTTTCAGATATTATAGAACGTGCACGTGAATAGTGCCACAACGATCTAAGTTGTATATTAGCTTTGACCTAGTGCTCTAGATGGTTAATTTGGTCGCGGTCATATATCAATATGTGGCCGTATATATTAGAAATATCTACGGGTATATAGAAATAACAGTTTATGTAATTCACATATAACGCTAAATTTGAGCATAACTTACATATGTTATTTATTACTCACACCTGTCTCGAAATGTTACCTAGATTTCGTATAAATCTTTTCGAAGTCATATATGCTGAATGTTTCATTATTTAAGAAACTTATTTCTTATGAATAATTTTGTAAAAGTTACTGAAACATTTATTTTTGTCACGTATTCAACCGTTATTATTTTGACTCATAGCTATATCAATCCTGACAGTTCCAGAATGGAAAAAGAAAAATATAAATTACTCGAATATTCGAATCAATTTTTATATTTCACCTATACTTTATTTCACAGCAAGACACAGTCTTTCTGTGGTCTTTCTTTGTTAAAAAAAATAAAATTGAGTGAAACTTACTCCATTTCTTGACAACATTTTTTTTAAAATGTCAAAACTAAAAAAATATTTTTATATCATTCTGAAATCATGCTAAAATATAAGACTATTTTCTTGCAATATATATTATATGAAGTAAAAAAAATAACATATTTAAGATCCTATTTAATGTAAATTAGTCAGACAAAGCAAACTACAATTCTAAAACCTCATTGCCAATTACGAATTACGAAAACGGCCATTACGAATGAAGACGTCAATATATATTTTATTTTTACTTAAAATTTACAAAATACTTACTTATTACTCATCCAGTAATATATCAATGGGTTGAACATGGAGTTAGCCATGGCGAGCCAGTAGAAGCCAAGGTACACGTGTTGAGCGAACGGTGACGATGCCAGCGACTGGTGGTGGTAGACGAGAACGAAGTAGGCGTGGTACGGCAACCAACAAAGTGCAAACACCATTACCACTAGGACAAACATTCTAACTACCTGTGAACAAAATTGTTTGGTATAAAATGACTTGTTTGTACATTATTAGAAGGTACGAGAATAAAGGCAGAATATTATGATGAGGTCACTCGTGGGTGCACCGGTAGTGGCTTCGATTCCCACTCGAGGAAATTAAATATTAAATATTTTCATTTCATCACTTTGATGTAAGGGGAAAGCGCGGTATTGAGTTCTGCCACTCAACACACAAAGCCTCCAGAACCCGATTTAAAGGGGGAAGGGAAAAGTCCTAAGTGTTACCACTAAGTTCTCTCTGCCCACCCTGCCATAGTAAAAATAATATAATAAAAATATTTAAATTTATATTTTTTTAAGGATCTAAAACCTGTAGAGTTCACTTCATTAAAGTTTCTCATGTTATATTTCATAATATATAGGATAAGCTTTCGAAACAGACTCCATTCCGATACTAACAACCGATGTAAGTCCTTCATGCATTTTTAAAACCTTTTACGTAACTCGTTCCAAGATTCTCCGCACATGCTTAGAAGAATATTATATACCTTTATGACTTAAAAAAGTACTTTGTGTAAGATATGGCCTTTAGTGTGTAAATCTTTATTATTTATGTTTACATACGAACAAAATGAAACCTGAAAAAGCTTTATAATTTAAACGATAGATAAGTAGGAATAAATCGATAGTCCCTATAGAAAGTGAAAAATCGCAAATGTTTTTTTGCTCTTATTTTTTTACTTTATTAATATAAGTTAACTAGCGGACGCGCGCAGCTTCGCCTGCTTATTTTCACCCTCAGGGGTGAATTCTAATACACCATAAAACACGTGTTGAATGAAATATTTTTAAGAGTCTAAATTTCAAATTTTATACAAATCGATGGCGATTTTAAGTTTTTTCCATACAAACTTTCAACCCCTATTTAACCCCTTTAGCGAAAAGAAAAGCGAAATTGAATTGAACTGTTGTCCAGCAAATCCTGATCTGGTCAATCATTGTTAATGGTCATTGATAGACAGCACTTATCTAATTTGTAAAATTCGTCAACATTCACATATTCTAATTTGAATATTGTACTATTCACGTATTTCTTTGAAATAATCTATTTTTTAGATTGGTAGCTATTATAAAAGAGTATATTAATATACATTGTTATATATATAAGAAGTATATTTCATTGTAATATTGAAAAAAATTCTCCACGTAAAAGATTATATTTCAAGAGAGTAGGAGGCGCGTGTAGAATGACTTTACGTATTCATAATTTATATTTCTGTAAATATTTTTATTTTTGGGTCATCTATCCCGGTTTAATCCATGTTGTTTAAAAATGTACAGAATGCTGAACGGTACACCTCTCACTCATGAAGCTGGAAGCAGTCAGATGCGAAAATGTACATATACACAACTAAAAGTCCATATAACGTTTTTAGGAATGTTACAAAAATGCTAACATTTATTATATGGAAGATTTCAAAAGCGCAAACATACCGTCAGAAAAAAGAAGCAATTTTATAAATATTAAAAATATGTGCCCCACAATTCAAACTTAATCGCTATTTATTTACTTTAGGCAGTAAATAAAAATAGTAAAGTATTTATATTCATAAAAGTTTAGATGTAGATAGCATATATTGAAACTGCAATAATATATTTACGTTGCAATAAACTTTATTCCGGGAAACAACATAATAATAAGTTTTTTTTTTACTTCTATGATTATTTTTATATTTATTTATTTTAAAAAAATATAACACGTACCTTTCTCTTAGCTCTAACAACTTGAATTTGATGATGTGTGCATTCTCCTATAGTTCTGCCCCGAAGAGCTGCACTCATTTGAGCGTAAGCCCACACCATCACCGACATAGGAACCACATATGTCACCGCCAAAAATACTAGGTTATAACTGTAATAAATTTCAAATTAGTTAAACTAAATTTTAGAAATAAAAATATATATGTCGCCGCGATCCTTATTGTGGGTACATAATAATATTGTCGATACACTTATTTAAATTCCTTTTACGAACAATGATTTCATTGTAATGTAGTTACTTTGAATTCTACTATTTTATGCCATTATTATGAGTTTAATTATGTTTTTAAATATTACATTGAATTTAGAAATAAAATAAGAGTGAATAAATACTGTGAATATTAAATAATAAATTAATAGTTTTGTATTTGTCACCTACAGATCACGCCACTTTAGGCGCGTCATCGTTTACCATAGAATGACTCATAGTCAACGTTATATAAAGGGCCGCACGGGCATTGTACGCTGGGTCGAGGCTCTACCACGGCTCGGAGCACTACTTGTGCTCCACCGCTGGCTAACCTCGACCATCTTAATTATAAATGTAGTTAAGACTTATTTATAATTATCTACTTGGAGTTGAGGCTCTGGTGTGGTCAGATGCGCTACTCGTGCTCTGCCACATAACCTCGACTATTCGGATAATTGATTATTTAGTTAATCAATTATTATTGTAGTTACGAATGTCGTTAAGACCTATTTGTAGCTATACTGGGCTGGAGCAGTGAAAGGCGAGCGTCAGTTACTGTAAAGGGGCCCCTGAAGCCTACAATTGTGGTCACAAGTCCACGGCACTGCTCCGAGCTTCACACATC
>HE671527.1:57528-87961 GCA_000313835.2 Heliconius melpomene melpomene
GTAAATCAACAATTACAGAAGTAAGTAAGTGATTATATCTTTATATAATTTCTTGCTTTTATTTAGACAAACCCAACTTTAACACATATAGAGGGCCAATAACACTTTTTGCCCCCTAATTCAAACGCACCATATATATTTATTACATAAAAATTAATTGTTTTTTATTAATAATTTCAGATGTCACGTAAAAATTTGACGAAATTTAACAAAGACATGTTAGAAGTTCCGCAAATCGCTGAAAGGATCGGCCCTGAAGATGAAAGCATCGAGCTCTGTTCTTCAGTACAAAGGGTAAATTTTATTTTATGAAAATACGACTATTATTTTAGATTATTTAAACATGTAGTTAGTCGTAATGAAGATAATTTTAAATCCAAAAACTCTGCAGTTGTAGTATCGTTCTCCATTCATTCTCCATTTTCTCATATTTAAGCGAAATGATGATATTAGGTTCTCTCTGCCTACCCCGCTATATGCGGGATACAGCGTGAAGCTCAAACAAAAATATTTAAAATACTATCATGTCAAACATGAATCAAGCAAAAAAAAGGAAATTATTCAATTCCATGAAATAATACGCCTAACGACTAATATTATATTAATTATAATATTATTATATTAATTAGGTATGTACATTAACAAGCCACCAATTACATATTTCATATATATCCCTTAGTAATAATATATTAATAATAATTGATTTCCCGTGATCCAATTAAATTAAGTTAATTAAATTAAATTTTATCCTTAGAACAGTTAGTTATAGAAAACCGATTGAATTTACAACTTCTCGCTGTATATCGCACATAGCAGGGTAGGCAGAGGGAACCTAGTGTTAAGACACTCCTTTCCTTTCTCTTCTTCGTTATCAAAGCGAAGAAATTAAATGAAAAATATATATATATCCTCGAATTGGAATCGAACACACAACCTGTCGTGTTTAAAGGACGGAGAGGAGAGGAGGAGAGAACTCCTCCTCTCCTCTCCGTCTTCCCTTTATTTACTTATACTCGTATTCTTAATTTTCAGCTATATGCCCCACGAGCTGCTAAGGACATAAACAGCGAATGGCAGGTCATAGTAAACGACAAACAGAACCCGCAACAAACGTTTCGTGTTGAAACTTGTCAGTGAGTAAATATTATATTTATATTTAAATTGAAAACAATCAGTTACTATTATTAGTTAACTTTAACTCCACGTTGTAGGCAAAGGAAACTCAGGAACCTAGCGTTAAAAGTTTCCGTTCCCCCTAAATACACTTTTCCCACTTTGCACCAAATTCTCAAAGTATTAAATATTGCGTGTTGAGTAGCAGAGCTCAACACCGCGCTTAGCCGCTTTGCCAGAGCGAGGAAATTAACATATTAAATATTTTATTCCTCTGAGTGGGAATCGTACACAAGACCGTCGCGTTATTTAGCCTAAAAATAGTAAATGCCTCATAAGTCGTTTCAATCTACTAAAATAGGGAAAATTAATGAACAAATAAAAAAAAATATCGTTATTATTTACAGGAATACAAATTTAGCCTGTTCATCCGTAGCGTTCTTTCCTCCTGGCTACGAGTCGAAATGTATACAGAAGTATATGCTAAGAACGATGATATCCATGAACGAGAAAAAGGAACCTGTTGAGAGGCCCTTCCAAGTGCCCAGTTGTTGTTCCTGTGTTGTAAAACAAGTCTCATGAGGTTAACATATTCTGAAGACATTTTGTGTAACTGTAAATTAATACTTTCGCTTAGTACGGCTCGAAGGACCAAATTTGTATTATATACTTATTTAAGGAATAAAAGTTAAATAAATTATAATTATAATGACTTATTCGTCATAGCTACATAATAAAATTTTTCGAATTCGAATAATCCAATGAAGATTATACATTCAAATCTCATATAAATGTATAAAATAATGTCTTGTTAATTTTCTCATTTACTTTTAAGTTAATTAAGTTAATCTTGTTATAATATTTAGAGGTTACCGTGTGCTATAAACCTTAGGATATATAATAATTATTATTATTATTAGAAAATGTATGTATAATAATAAAATTGTAAAAAAATCGTAGAAACAAAAACCTTTACTAAGTACTTGAGCTACGTGTAATACATAACAGGGCCCGTGGCGTAACGGCATTGCATCTTGTCTCTGTAGATGCGACGATTGTGGGTTCGATGTACTTCCTTGATCTGACAACACGCGCCTTCATAATCCTGACATATTTACATATTTAAAAACTTCGAATGTGAGGAATGGAGAAACACTATACACAACATTGGATTTCCTCTGCCTACCCTGTTATAAGCGGGATACAGCGTGAAGCGTGAAAAATAAAGAGTGAAAAATAAACTTAATATATTAAAAGAATGGGAAGCGAACCCATAACCGTCGCGTTTACAATCGGAGGATTGACCCTCTGCGCTACGGCGGCCTATAATTTATATTAACTATAAATTATTCTAGTATACTTTTATAAGGCAAAACTCTATTTGTATAAAATTGGCAATAAAAAGAGAAAAATAATATAAAATAAACTTTAAAGCCTTTTTTGTGTTTTTTATTTATTTTTTATTGGAATACTAAATCTCACTCGCTACTACCTATATGGAGACGATAAATTACTTAAGTATTAAGTATCAAAAATGCAAATATTACATATTTAAAATAAAAAAAAATTACAGTACCTAGACCTACCTAGAATATAGTCTACTGATTATAAAATGTTCCCCAACATGTTCCAGAATTGGGCGGAAAGTGGGGGTTGATTTTATTATAAAATTGTCTTGAAAATTGTTTACAATTATCGCTTATTGGTATAATGTAGTTTATTTGAAATTTGTGTCATTAAAGTAAAAAATTGTCGTATATGTCATATATATATGTAGAAGCATCAGAAGGGGCCTCAAAGCGGTCTTGGCTGTTACTATTCATTTGTGGGCGTTGAAGCAACAGAGATGTTTAAATAAAAGTCACACTTATATTCTACAATGTCTTATTACTCGTTTACATAACAGTTTAACAATAAATCTCACAAGATTAACAAAATTACAATAGATTAGGAGCCAATAGGTTAATTGGTGAACATCTCACGCCGTAGCTGTCAACCAATGACATCTGCTATAACTCGAGGCTACACCAACTACCCTATTCGGGGTTACCCGCTCCATTTTAAATATTATAAATCGAAATGTAATAATTGCGAAATTATAACTAAAACTAATACATATCAGCACGCCGTCATATCTATATATATATATATATATATATATATATATATATATATATATGTATGTTGTAATAAATAGTTTTTGCATATTGGTTGCATATGTGCACCAATTGTATAAAGTACAAAACCATGGCAAAAAGGTTCATAATACAAAAGTAAGTTGTAAAGGAGGGGGAGACCACAACCTTTCAAAAAATATTTTGATTATATTCGATATAAGGAACTTCACATACCAATTAAATAATATTTTATAATTAATATTTTTATTGAAGCGTTCATAGAAATCTATATTTGTTTAACCACAAATACTCGTACAGAAATATTCGTAATTATTAATATTCCTATGCTTTCCCAGCAAATACACATAATTTCTGGGGAAAACGTATATCTGTTGCTTCGCTGAACTGTACTCGCATTGCCTGCAGTTGTCATCTTCTCTAATGAAAAGATTTATTTTAATTTTATCTATATTTAAGGTATTTATAATGTTCGTTTTAAAGCTTCACGTTGTTTCGCATGTAGAAGAGTAGGCAGAGAGAATCTAATGCTAAGACTCTCCTATCCCTCTGCCGAATTTTCGAGACAATGTGTGCTTAGTGGAACTTAACGCTGCACTTTCTCTTGTTACCAGAGCAAGCAAATATAGCAACAATGCCAATATGAAAATAATTAACATGATTTTATATTTCTCTTAAATCACGATGATTCAATTAAAACTGAAAGCTTTCGGTATGTCATTTAATGACTTCTATATTAATGACTCTAATACTTTGTTTTATTTATTAAATTATAATTTTTATTTTCGTTTTTATTTTCGTGTATTGTCATAATTTTTTTTTTTTTACCCACGCACTATGCCCGCACCCCTCTATCTATTCCTATAATTCGGTTGCCTGGAAGAGATCACTTTTAGTGATAAGGCCGCCTTTTTCACATTTTATTATTTTATAAGCTATTGTTAATTTTAATTTATGCTATGTATTATGGTGTGAAATAAAGAATTTTATTATTATTATTATTATTATTATAATATTATGACGAGCTGGCCCTTGAATTTTAAATCAACCGAAAAAAGATATATACAATGTACGAACTAGATGATTCCCTCGCTTGAGATACCCAACATCTTATTTCTTAGAACATCATCAGACCTACATATGGGACCTACGTAACGCTGACGTATGAGTCCCTTATCCTATATTCTCACATAATATATTAATTAATATTACATAATATTTTCCTTTAGACGAGTATTTCATTGATATTTTGTTATTATTGTATTGATATGTTGTATATTATGTTATTATTTGTAATTGTAATTATTCTAGCACAACTCTGTCTGTATAATTCAGATAACTTCTGGTATCGTCTGGTAAATTCTGGTAACGAGGCAAAGCGTGGCGTTGAAATCCGCCAGGATGAGTTCAGCAGAAAGTGATTAACGAAAGTCGAAGTGAAGTAAATAAAAATATACATATACCTCCAGGATATTGAGATATTGCATATCATGCATTAAGTTAAATGTTATTATTACATTAAAATTAAATAAGATCGACGACGACAAACGACGCAGAAGTATCGCTGGGGAAAAATGACCTACATATATAGTTTGTACCACCGCGATAACGTGAAGCGATTAATAAGGATAATTAACTATCCTTTATTGAAATTAATAAATAATTGAATAGAATAAGTATTCCTTATGCAACAGAAAAGATACAAATAAAACGAAAAAGGACATAATATGTATGTAGATTAAATGTATGCAAAGGGGGGTCTCTGTTTATTTTATAGTGTGTAAGGTAACAGAAGTCAATATCCCCCTAATAATGACTATTGACTTCTTTTACCGTAGGAATAGGGGGAGGGTGTCACCGTGCCCATCCCAGAAATTTTACTAAAAAAAAACTAACTCTGAATAAGAAAACCTTTTCACGAACAAATATCTTTAAAGCAAGAGCCCTAAAAGTATCTATAGATACGCCCGTGTCCCATGGCCCCACTTTACTCGTTAACTCACCCAAGAGAAGTTTCCCTGATTGTAAATAGAAATGACACCTTAACCCTATTTCTTGATTGCCAAAATATACGTCATCTATATACAGGGTGGAATTGTCAGCACCACATTAAATTAAACTACAGTTGTAACTACTCTATAAAAGCCTTATATAATTCAGGAAAAAATAATTCCAAAAAATGAAAAAGTTATTTTTTCAAACAAAATAAATAATAAAATTATCGTTTTAAAATAAAACACATTTGTTAAGTATAACATAAACACGCACACACTTACCTGTCAAGGCGGCAATGTCGCACACGTACGTGTGCGTCACACGCAATACAGGTACCTATGGATAAAAAACGTCCAAACTGTTGAGGTACCTTGATTAATTTCTTTATTTCTGGACTTGAAATATTTTACCCTATATGCAGTTTCAGTAAAAGGAGCGCTGCCTCTTTTATCCTGTATATGGCACGCCTTGTATTGCCAGAGGGGAGAAATTAAGATTTCTCATTTCCCCATGTGAAAATAGAATCCACAACCGTCTCGTTTACAATCATACGCTGTCCTACTCTACGATAGCTTCTCTCTATATATATATATATTTACTATTATTTAATTAAACAAATATTTAATTCACAAAATAATATATTAATCTATGTTACATCGAAGTTTTAAGGAAAACTTTTGGTTCTGAGCTCCAAAAGCACACTAAGTATATATAGAGCAGTATGAAGGATTCACTTCATTACGACAGCAACGCACATAACGTCACGTCATGGCGAATACATCCGACGTTGCCATCCTCGTACCGGTAAATTTAAATATTTATTCATAAATACATTTGTCGTTATTATTCATAAATATAATAAGCGAGTCGTGCCGTAGGGGCACAAATATGTAATTGTAAATGCGTCTGGTTGTGAGTTCAATCCCCGCTCAAGGAAATGAAATAGTTATTGCAATTTACATTTTCATTTTTTCACTCTGTAATCGAGGCCAAGCCCGGCGTTGAGTTCCGCTACTTGTTTTATTTTTAAATATATTTTGATTTTATGAAGTAAATTTCGTAATTTAATAACATGAACAAATGTATTTTTCAGGTTATTATCCTAATCCTAGTCCAGATCACAAATGTCTCAACGACAAGTGAAAGCGGTAAGTCGTTATACTAAATTGTTATTTTTAATAATTAAACTGTTATTTAGTTAATATATTTTCTTATATATTAAATAGATAGATAGAAATATATTGTTATAATATTAAAAGTTCGATGCTATATTTTATTTATGTTGTTTATATTAATATATAATAGTTAATTATATTTTTTTGTATAACAGATGGTACAATTATAAGTTGGAAAGGAGTGGAAGGGTTAAGCGAGGACCGTACACTCTCTCCCAATGTTACCGACGATTGCATACGTAACAGATTTTGCGGAAGAGTTAGCAATTATCCCACAAAAATTGCTAGATGGGCATTAGAGCAGGTAATTATTTTTTCTATTTCTTAATTTCAAAATCCTGGAATTTGTTATTAAATATGTGAATGTACGTGTGATACTACCTTATCTATTCTGTGTGGATTATATTATAAGTTTGTATTTAATAGAAACCCTCTGTGGGTTCGAATCCCACTTTAAAAATAAAATATATTTGTAGTGTGAAATTAAGTTGTTCCTCTGGTCCGTTTACATAAGCGTTTAATTATGGCTCTTATATAAGAAAACTTTTCTTGAAAAATAAATAGTGATACTTCGCTTTTTATCTATTTACTTATAAAACAATATTATATTCATAAATTAAATTAAATAATTACATTTATTAATACATGTATAATTAGGGAGATTGTAAGAATATATTTAATAGATTTTTTTTATTGTTTCAGCTTCAGGAGAAAGGCGTAACAGGTTTGATGGAGAGAGCTCATCAGTCCCCTAATAATATAGACATACTGTATACAGCGTGCAATATATCAGAAGAGGTTCGTAACTTTATTATATATAGCATAAATTTGATAATATTAGTCTTCTTCTTCTTCTTCCTCGTGGCAATAATCCCGGCTAATGCCAGGGTCTGCCTTCCTACTCAACCTACTTTGCACGGTCTTTTGCGTCCTCGATGGTTATTTTATAATATTAGTAAGGAAAAATATTAAATATTTCATTTCCCCGAGTGGTGATCGAACCCACATATACGCGTTTACAGTTTAAAATACTGTGCCACGAGGGCTTAGTAAATATTGTATTATACTTAGTAAATCATTATAATATGCTTAATTTCGATATCTGAATTAACTAATTTTATAGCACTTTTATAGACTGAAAGATCTAAATGCTATTTTTCAAAAATATTATGATAATAGTAAATTATATATATTATAAGCAATAATATTTTCTATGTTTCCAGATCATCTATCCCAGAGCGGCGGAGTCCAGTGACAAAAAATGGTTTTTTATATTAAACTTGGAACGTAGGCTCTATCAAGGATTTTATACAAACAGATGCTCGTAAGTATTTAATTTTTAAATATTTATTTTCATCTCACTGTGACAATACAATAGATGTAGAGAATCACGTTATATATAAAGTCGTTATTTGTTGATTTAACCTGCACTTTGTCTAGTTTGGCGGATAAAATTAAATAAATATTTCAGAAAACACAAATATTACCCAATAACCATTTCCAAATAAAAATAAATAAGTGCTGAATACATATGACATGTTTCAAGTGTCCGCAATTACTCTAACCGTGGGTTAGATCAAAATTAATTAAATAAAAGTATATAGGCCTCCTGAGCACAGTAAATTAATCAACCTCAACCTTTATAATATCTTTATAACATCTAAATATTAAAATTCCCACTATATTTAATAAAGGACTTTAGAAATATTATTAATATCTATCATGTTGTATTAATTTTTTTATTAAAGTTTTTTTATTTTTAATTTTCACAGTTCTGACGAAGCGCCAGTAGTCCAGCAAATGCTATCAAAGAGAGCGAAGAGCACACAAGAATATGCTTTAAGAACAATGATATATTTAGATATAGAAAATGAGACGGTGGCAAAAAAATTGTTTTACGTACCAGTACGATGCAAATGTGAGGTTTTGTGTACCGACTAATATTAGTAATAAGTTTATGTAGTTCATAGTTAGTTATATTAATTTATTTTTCTTATATTAATAAAGTTGTTGATGTTCTCTATTTAATGTATTTTCATTTTTATCCTTTTCATTATATTTTTTTATTTAAGATCACATTTTACTTATGTTGATACATTTTTCATACATAAAATAAAAAAAATTACAATTTAAAATTAAAAACTAGGCGGCGTGCAAAAACAACTATACAGCAAATTAGTTGCGTAGCGTAGGGCGCCGTCCGTCTTGATGGATCGACGACCTGAAGAAGGTTGCTGGCTTCGACTGGATGCGGAAGGCGGAGGATCGGGAGTTTTAGCGCAAACCGGGAGAGGCCTATGTCCAGCAGTGGACCCGAAAAGGCTGATTTGATTGATTGATTGATTGAAGTTAGTAAAAAAAAGCTGAAATAAAAAGATAAGATGAGGCCAGTCGTAGTGCAGGGGCACAAGTTTGTGAATGTACACGCGACCGGTTATGGGTTCGACCCCCACTCGAAGAAACGAAATATTTATTTAAATGTATATTTTCATTTCTTCGTTCTGGTGTCGCAGTCAACGCCGCGTTACGTCAAACTAGCTTAGATAATAACTATGAATAACAATATAATAACATAAAAGAAATGTGGGGGACACTACTACCAGGAATAGCTCGGTGAAGAATTTCCGAGTAAGCCATTGGAAAATGCCCCTCTGTCACATAGTCCTATTTCAGGTCAGGGTAGATCCCCATAATATACCTGCAGATCTATGGAAAGTGTTAGGACCAGCTACCATTAGCAGCTGATACCCTGATGAACCCTGCTACAGTTAGTAACTGAGCTTAGCTTTGTTGTGTTCTTCTATAAGAACAAGGGTATAAGAATATAAGCGACTGTGGAAAATATAAAAGTAGCAATTGAAAACCTTACGCCTTGAAGCATTTGAAAGCGTATCTTAAACAACCATTCCAGTCGTCTTATAATATCCGTATCAGAAAACACAGAGAACAGGTTAACCCCTACAGATGCAATACAAGTCCTCATGCAGCAAAGAAGATCTTCACATAGTCTTCAGAGACCTCGACAACAGGCAGTTTAGCATGGGAAGCTAAGAGAGCACAAAGAATTCTTCTTCTTCTTTGTCGTTTCGCTCTTGACTTTTGATGACACATGACATATTTTAAGTGATCTAGATAACTCTGACCACATTGGGATGCATGTTAGGTACTAATACTAATATAATAATTACGGCTGGGTACTTGCTACAAAAACTAGTTTAAATAAAAACAAATCTTAGTCAGTAGTTAGTACCTAGTTTATTTATCGGGTAAGACTATATATTAATTTATTAATTACTATTGGTTTCTCAACTTTTTCACGATTTAGTCGGTTTTAATAAATGCCCCATCCCGAGACCCTCAGGAAAAAAGGCATTCACTATATACTTGTTAATATAAACCACCCCACCCCCCCCCCTTTCCTTTCCTTTTATTAATTACTATTATAATAAGACGGATAATGTGGTATAATATAATGATAACAATAATATAAATAAAGTGAAACCCACCACAAGCGACTTACAGGGAAATTCTTATCAGTGATAATAGGTATATATTACAGAATGTGGCTTCAGCATCCAGCATTTCAGTTGAAAACATGGCTCGTACAGAAGTCGTTGTGCTGCTTTGCTTAGTGAGTAAGATATTATTGATTCATAAATTAAATTAACATTTTTTTTAATTCGTGCAATTTAATTTGACAGATTGTTTTATTATAATTTTATTTATTAATTAATTATTTTTTCAGTTTCAAGTTAAGTGGTCAAAGTCTTTAGAAAATGGTAAGCGTATACGATTCTTTAGTTTTGTTATCTTCTAACCTATATTGTATTGCAGGTAATATCCTTTATTTGATAATGAAAAGTTTAAGCATTATATTCCACTCTTAGAAAATCAATCAACAAACGTTGCCTAACAAGGCCAGGAAACAAAAATGTAAACATTATCCCTAATATTATTCAATGCACTACGTATTTATAACGTATACGTTGAGTCTTGATTTAAACAATATATGTACCGTACCGGTACCGTGTAGCGGTAGGATCCACTAACTTGATCATAGGAATCAATTTTTTTTTTTTTTATTTTAGAAAGGAAACCAATCTCAGACGAATGCCGGCTATACAACATATGTGAACATGTTGCTGACTACCCCGTAGAACTGGCAAGAAAATTAATTACTGAGGTATGTTATTATATTACATTACCTTTAAGTGAAGGCGGGAAGCGGATGCATCCGAAGAGCTGAGGGTCGAGTGTGGTGGCGAGAATTGGGGAAGGCCTATGTCCAGCAGTGGACAAAACATGGCTGCTGATGATGATGATGATGACCTTTAAGTAATTCTTCAATTAATAAATTTTACCAGAAACCCCGTATAATTTAAAAAGGTCCCGACTGTTAATCCTAATAAACTACTGGGATTGTTTATTTTCTTTTCGTTTTATCGGGGTTTTCATTTTTTTTTGTTACTTTTTACTTCGTTGTTTGAAGTCGGTTTTTTTTGCTTAAAATTAATTTATTTGTTTCAGCTCAAAAGCCAAGGCGTTTATTTTGACAAGGCAGAACCGATACCAGAAGTATGTATATATGGATACAGTATTATACTGCATAGTCAATTTTTTGAGGTTCGTTGTAACCTACTGTGTTGGTGTTCAGAGACTCCTGCATTGACTACCCTACTCACATTATAAATATGTTATAGTTTGTGAGGATAGATATTTGTTTCACTTTCACACAAAAACTACTGAACATTATTCATTCTGAAAAAAAAAGGGTAGAGTAAAATACCCAAAATAAGTAGGGTAATAAACCCATACCCAAAGAACACACCCAACACGCTTGCAGACAGTCGCACTCCCTGGTAAAGTAAACTTACTATGCTTACTATCTTTAAGATATTGTAAATTTAAAAACTTCATAAAGGTACGTGGCATAACTGCTTAATGCTGTTAGCCCTATTGGCTTTTACAGCGACACCGGTTGGGTAGGGAAGAGGGTACTCTGTCCCTGAAGAAATGCAAGCACTAAGTGGCTGCCTGTGAGGAAGTCGACAACTGTAAGGACGCCCCCTAGAATATTATATTCGAAAATATATTACATTCGAAAAGCTGTGTCATGTACCTTTAGGAACTTTTGACGCATGCAAAGTCATTTTACGCACACTATTTGACGATCTACAATTTCGTCACTAAGACGTCTTTGATGATTATAGAATCATCATCATCATCAGCCTGTCCTCGCCACTCAGCCACTGCTGAACATAGGCCTCTCCAATGGATTATAGAATACTATTTACATTTTTGTTTTATTTGTTTTAGCTTAACAGCAAACCTGTTGTTAGATTTAGCAAGAGAAGACCGAAGGTGATAACAAAGGTAGGTACTTAGATACATGAATACGTTTTATTAACAAGGAAGATTTAGTACCAGAGGTATACACGAATATAGTTTTATATTGCATACTCCATTTCTTAAGGAAGGCATAGCATATCACGCTTATCAGTTCGCTCACTATCCTACTAACATTATAAATGTTATAGTTTGTTCCACTTTAATAAATAATTTAGTTTCCTACAAGAGAATATCGAACCTACATCCAATATGCTTACTATCTGTAAAATATTGTAAATTTAAAAAGTTCATAAAGGTATGTGGCGTAACCTTCGAAAAGCTATGTGATGTATCTTTAGAGACTTTTTTTACGCATACTACTTGACGATCTACAATTACATCACTAAGTTGTCTTTGACTATTTACAATTTACATTTTTATTTTATTTGTTTCAGTTTAAAAGCCACGCCTTTTTGTATGGTAAGAAAAGACCAAAGGAGTCACCAAAGGTGAGCATGCATGAATACGTTTTTTTGACAAGAAAGAACCGGTACCAAAGGTGTACATGAATACTAATATTATAACTTCACATTTAGTTTGAATAATTTAATAGCATAGTCCAATTTTATATATTTTTTTAATTGCATAGTCCATTTTTTGAGGCAATATCATATCATGCTTAGCAGTTCTTTGTAATCCACTGTATTAGCTGCTGCACTGACTATCCTACTATCATTAAAAATGTGATAGCTTATATGGATGGATGTTGGTTCCATCCATATAAGCTATCACATTTTATTTATTCTGAAAATAATTTAAATTGTATATAGGCATATATGTATATATTTTTATAATGTAAGTATGGTGCATTTTTTTGAGATGGGCTATATTACATCATTTTTATTATTTTGTCGTATCACACTTAGGGAAGAAATACTTATTTAGAAAACGTATAAAAAATATAATGTAGCGGGATTGAAACCCGCGCCTCTTGGAAACTCTCGAAGCTCTGTCCACTAAGCCATAAGTTCTCAGCAAGCTACGTCAAAATTCTTATGCACTTGTTACAACTTATTTATGTTGTTAGCATCTCTGTAGGAAGATTTTTACAAATTTCCGCTACACAAAGATAAAAATATAAAATACCAATATTTTTTTTGGATTTTTAAAGTATTATTCCACACTTAGAAAAGAAAACTCGCGCCTCTTCCTATATCTTATAAAACAAAGTCGCTTTTCGTGTCTGTCTGAACTTTCTAACTCTTCTTCTTCTAAACCACCCAACGGATTTTTATGCGGTTTTCACCATTAGGTCGAGTATTTTTCAGGGAAGGTTTATATATAGTTTATTATTTGTACATTCTTATGTAAATTAACATAAATACGATAAATGTGTCTAAAGTCCTACCCGTTGAGACACTTTCGCGCATGCGCTGCTTTAATGGTAAGTACTACATGAAAAAAATGTACTGGACTATTGTTCCTCTTAATAAGATCTACAAAAAAGTCCGCGAGAGCATATTTTTATCTTTTAAGGATAACGTGTAGTGATCATATTTCTGTCTAAAAATAGTAATTTCAAGATATTTTTTATTGTGAGGGATATTTTTCCATAATGGTATTAATCCTTATCCTTTAAAATACTTTATTAATTTTCTACGTTAAACGAAGATAAAATTATCTTTTTACACTATTTCGAAATTGCGAATAGTATTAGAGAAAAACGCATTTAATTGTTGACACATCACGCCGTTGACACATCAGCTGTGCCGACTCAAGTTTTACTTATCCCTTACTCTCAGCATATAAATAAGTATATTAGTTACGTTGGTCATTTAATGTAGATCAAAACTGTCTTTTACTGTTTTTTCATTTTAATAAATACTTTAGAAATTGTTACAATATCAAAAAATCATTGCTGTGAAACGCGCCCCGCCACGTTTTGCTTATACAAGCGCGTCATGAGCAGTCATCGGTGGTTCAGTGGTAGAATGCTCGCCTGCCACGCGGGCCCGGGTTCGATTCCCGGCCAATGCATTCTATTTAATTTTCCTCACAGGCAGCCACGTAGTGCTTGCTTTTCATCAGGGACAGAATACCCTCTTCAGCATTAACCACAAGCTCGACAAAAAAACCCGCCCGCTATAGAGTCATAGCAACGAAGATTTAGATGCGTTTGCACGTATTGGATAATTGGAGTTGAATGTATTATTTCAGCGCGATATATTTGGTTTCATATTTTTTGTAGTAGTTGTTAGTAGGTAGGCTTTTGTTTATAATTTCTTCCGTTTAAAAATAGTCATTTAACTATCTAAAAATAGTCATTTAAAAATATTTTAATAAGTACTTGAAAAGATTAGTAGCACAGATTTAAAATTACTGTACCTACTAAAAATCCTTGCTGTGTAAAACAATTGGAAAATCCTTATTGAAACTACGATAATGCGGGTTGCATTAGGGTTTAATTAATTTTCACATTATCTTAAGTGCTTTGCAAACATACATTATATGAATAATCCAGTAGTAAAAGCGGGCGAAGCCGCAAGGGGGTCGCTAGTTGACTATAAAAATGTCAAAAATATTTGAAAATGAACAGTTCTGGTTCCCTCGGATCCTGGAACCCTGCTATGTGCGTGACACAACGAAATCAGAATTTTTTTTCTATTTTTCAGAAAACATTAGTATTAAGGGGGGATTCCAATGTCGATGTCACTCCTCTTTGTAATTTTGTAACAAAGGTATGTTTTAAGATATAATATGTTGCTCGTTTAACGGCTTTAATTTAAATGAGGCCGATCAAATGAAATAGAAACAAGAGAATTTAGTTATACGAATACAATATTATATACATGTTTTAAAAATTTTAGGAGAAATTACGATATGTATGGTATTAGTGGCTATGAGGCTATGCGAGTGATTGTAAACACGAATGTCGAGGCTCTATTCTCTCTCGTGGGAATGAACTATTTAATATTTTCATTTCCCGTTCCGGTAACTAAGCAAAGTGGGGTTAAGTTCCGCCACTCAAACCCATAGCCTCGAGAATTCAGCGGAAAGTAACTTACAAATATTCATAAAATATTAAATAGACAAAAATACAATAGAATAAAATAATAATTTCTTTGTATTCCAGTAGCCAGTCAACCAGCTCTGAAAATCCGTTCCCAACTGGCTATACTGGTGTATGCATACAAAGGTATATGTCACGGCGATTATATTACATAAATAAACAAAATAAAGCTGCAATTGGCTACTTTCCGATACCAACAACCTGTGTTTGTGGATTAAAAGTAAAGGACAAATAAAAATCTTTATCTTATTATTATGTGTTAATCTACTATTGAATAAATGTTTTGCTTTTATTGTATGTATTAAATAATTAAATAAAAAATGTAACAGCCGACCCGACATATATGTAAACCGGCAGACCTGACAAAGAAAGAAGTAGTATCAGACCCGTTACTCTAACTGAGGATGTTTCTGTTTCTGTAAATGAAAGAGTTTATTCAAATAATTAAAAAAGCAGCCCGGTACCACAGGTCCGCAAACCTTCCTCTGTATATGGATTATGTAATACAATTTTTTTTTGCCAAACCAGTACTTTCATAGATTAATGCGGATTCTGATAACTTATAATAGATATTATAGGAATAATATATACCTACAAGAATAGTTCTAAAAAATACTTATATCTACATAAAAAAATCGTACGTATCATACTTGTTAAGAAAATGTATAAAAAAATTAACGTAGCGGAATTTGAACCCGCGCCTCTTAGAAACCGTCCAAGCGCTCTCCGTCCAACCAACTAAGCCATACGTTCTCATCGAGCTAAGTCGAAATTCTTATACGCTTGTTACAACTTATTTATGTTGTTAGCATCTCTGTAGCGAGATTTTTTACAAATTTCCGCTACACAAAATAATTACTTAGAGATATCGTTTGGCAAAAGAGAATACTATTTTATAAAATATGTTTTAACATTTTTAAAGTGTTATTTCACACTTGGGAAAGAAAAATACTTATTAAGAAAACCTATAAAAAAACGAACGTAGTATCTATCAAAGGAAGAGAAACGACACCGCAGGTAAAAGCTTCTCCACTAATGCACAATTCAAACGAATAATATGTACATATACAATAATAATACATTGTCAATAAATTAATTATCTTCAATTACAAGAAATTTGCTTAATAAATATGAAAATATATTATTAATATTAGAAAATATATATATATTTCTAATGAAATGAGGAATTAAGGAAACAAAATGGATTACACTGACGTACCATTCAATGTACGTATAAATTATTTTAATTAGCAATAAAATCTACTGAAAAACACCACAAGCGACTTATAGGGAAGTTGTTATCAGTGACTATGAGGTATATAATATAGAATATGGCTTCAGCATCCCAGTTCCAGTTGAAAACATGGCTCGTACAGGAGAAGTCGTTGTGCTGTTTTGTTTAGTGAGTTTAATTGAATTATTGATTCATAAATGAAATTAACCTTTTTTAATTAGTGCAATTAAATTTGACAGAGTATATTATTATAATTCTATTTAGTAATTAATTATTTTTTTCAGTTTCAAGTTATGTGGACAAAGTCTTTTCAAAATGGTAAGTGAATACTATTTGTTAGTTTTGTTATCTTCTAACGTATATTGTATTGCAGAATATTCTTGCCTCCATTTATCGTCCAAAACTTTAAAGCTATAAGTTTAAGCATTATATTCCAGTCTTAGAAAATCAATCAACAAACGTTGCCAGAACCTAATCAGGCCAAACAACAAAAATGTGAACATTGTCCCTAATATGATTCAATACACTATATATTTATAGCGTTTATATTAAGTTTTAAAATAAACAATAAACCTCATAAACAGTGAGAGGCAATAAGATCACTAAGATCATAGGAGCACTAAGGTCATAGGAATAAAAATTAAATATAAAATAGACTAACATCATTTTTTTTTAATATTCTAGGAAGGAAATCAATCTCAGAAGAATGCCGGCTATACAAAATATGTGAACACGTTGATGACTACCCCGTAGAACTGGCAAGAAAGTTAATTACTGAGGTACCTATTACATTTCAAATATATTTTTCTAGATATTTCAAATAGATATTCTAGATATTTCAAATATATATATTAACATTTCGAGCATTTATTACAATTTTTAAAGTAAGGTTCTCGGAGGTTCTCAATTTGTTTGAATGTAAACCTAATAATTCGAATATCTTCCTTAAATAAGGAGGAGTTTTATGGTTGAGTAACACACAGTAGAGAAGAGAGATTGTAGATTCCTGTGAGTGCGAATTGGAAGCCACTTACCCTTATGTTAGAAACTCACACTATTTGCCGATCTACAATTTCATCTCTAGGTTGTCTTTACGCAAAACATCGATCATTATAGAATCATCATCATCATCATCAACAGCCATCTTTTGTCCACTGTTGGACATAGGCCTTCCCCAATTCTCGCCACCACACTCGATGCTCAGCTTTTCGGACCCATCCGCTTCCCGCCAACCTCTTTATGTCGTAGGCCCATCTGGCAGGCGGTCGTTTTGTACGGGGTCTCCATTCTACGAGACGTCTGCCCCAGCGGCCGTCGGCTCTACGACAGATATGCCCCGCCCATTGCCACTTCAGCTTACCAATTCTTTGGGCTATGTCGGTAACCATGGTTCTCCTACGAATTATAGAATACTTTTTACATTTTTATTTTATTTATTTCAGCTCAAAAGCCAAGGTGTTTTTTTTGACAAGGAAGAAGAGGAACCAGAGGTAGGCATTCTCGAATATATTTGTATGTAAAAATAATAAGAAAATATTTTTTCATAGTAAAGCAGAAAGAAAGTAATTTATTTATATCTAAAAATTTAAATACTAGTAACGTTTACCAAATCATTTTGATATTTTAAAAGAGATCTTTAAAGCACCTACAGTACATCACAGAAAGTCCCGGTTCGAACTGAAAAATTATTTTATGCTGTATAGTCCATATATGGAAGTGTATAGGCTATATTATATTACATTACTAATTTTGTTATTATTTTGATAAGAGCACTGGAGCGAAAAAAAAGCTGAAATTTATATTGAAAGAAAGCACTTCGATCAACATACTATGTTACTTACTATGTTAATATACTATGTTAGTAAAAGCAAAAGTTTTATAACTAATAAATTTATTCTATTTTTCAGATATCATTAACATCTCGCTTCGGGAATTTCGATGACGATGTCACTTCTCTTTGTAAATATAAAACAAGGGTATATATATTACTTATTTTTCATCGACTTGAATTGAAACTAGGCCATCGTAACGCCGTGAAATAGAGGCGTGGGTTGATACACTATAGGAAATAATTTTAAAACGGAAACCGGAGAGTCTTACACTAAGTTTCCTCTCCTAACCTATTTATATGCGAGGAAACCACGAAAAATAATAACGAAAAGTATTAATGATAATAGTGATAATTTCTACCAAACCTAAAAGAATTCCTTTCCGCGTTACCCGAGTACCAAATTGTACCGGCTCGCAATTTACTTGTTTTTTTTTTATTTTAGATGTAATTAGTCTAATGACAGAACATGATATCGTTCTATATAACGAAACCGGAGAAAGGTTTTTTATTTCAGCTACACACTTTATCTCGCAAATAGCAGGGTAGACAGTAGACAGTGTTAAGGCACTCTGTTCCTCACTTTCGGCCAAATTTTTGAGGCATTACGGAGTGAGCGAAGAAATGAAAACATAAATAAATTATGTTTCATTTCGAGAATCGAGCTCACATTTACAGTCATACGCTTGTTCCTCTGCTCCACAACGGCCTCGAGAAAAGATAAAAATATTATTAAAGTATTTGTGTTTTAGAGAACGCATCCTCGTTCGGGAAACCCATAACCTTCGCGTGATGATGCTCGAAGTAGTTCTATGTTTAAAATAAAATTAACTTTCTTTCTTTTAAGACATATGCGCCGAAAAGCCTACCCAATGAACATGGCATACCAAAGAATATTTTAAATGACGATACAAATCCAACGTATACTTTTACCATGCAATTTTGCCAGGACAAAAACCCTATCAAATGGTAAAGTAACTTACAAATATTCTAACATAATATAATATTTTTAATAATTATTTTTAACATTTTTAAAGTGTTATTATACACTTAGGAAAGAAAATACTTATTTGGAAAACGTATAAAAAATAGAACGTAGCGGGACTTGAACCCGCGCCTCTTGAACACCTATGATAATAACTCTATATATAGTAATATACCTGCGACTTTTTTCATTTGAACAAATATCCCAATTTAAGTATTTTAAATATAAATATACTATCAAATCTTGTTCAAGGATATTTCTCTGCCCTTATTTCATTCTATAAAATAATATGTAATAATTTCTTTGTATTTCAGTAGTAATTCAAACAGCTCTGAATCCCCATTCCCAATGGGCTATACTGGTGTATGCATACAGAGGTATATGTCACGGCGATTATATTACATAAATGAACAAAACAAAACTGCAATTGAGAACTTTCCGATACCAACAACCTGTGTTTGTGGGTTAAAAGTAGATGATAAATAAAAATCTTTAGCTAATTATTATTATGTGTTAATCGACTGTTGAATAAATGTTTTGTTTTTATTTTTATTGTTTTATTCCTATATTATGTGTATAATATATATATATGAATGCCGACTGGACATATAAACCGGCAGACTTGAAATACAGTAGCCGGTAATAATATTTAGTAGGATACATTACTACTACTGCCTACCTATTTGAAGAAACATGAGGAGACATTAGTCAACAAACTTGCTCCAGTGGACACCAAGGCTGGCAAATCCAAAGTGCGTATGCACTTCATGCACACATTCACAGTCATAATTTTACATTATCTGCTCATCTAGAGACTGACAAAATTCGTGATAATTTTGTTTTAAAGTATATAAACAAAAATGTTTCTGCCTAATGGTTTTTCGACTTTTAAGTAGTAATTTTGAGTAGTAAACGATTCGAATTCGATGAAATTACAAAAGTGTTAAGTTAAGTAGCTATTGAAAAATTAGTCACAAATAATACAATTGTAACTGCCGAAATTTATATTGAAAATGATATTTTTCAGGGAGATTGTTTTAGCCCGTTATGGTTTTGTTTTGATTATATTTCTTTTTTGTTATGTTAACAGTAAACGTGCGTGAATGAAATATTTAAAAATCCTGACATCTAGTGGAAGCAATATGAACTAACTTATCTTATAGAAATTAATTTATATATTTTTTTGCTTACCACTCACCACCCACCTTAAAGTATGAAGTAAAAATCATCTTAATAGACATAAAAAAATATTAAAATATAAAAGGTATAATAAGTAACTAAGGTATCGTGTATTTATTATTTAATTGAAAGATAAAGATTTTCTGTTCTTTGATTATGGCGTTCCGAAAATAAAAATTAAAAATAAAACCCTCTTTTATTATTGTCAACTGTCAATTGTCAATTTCAATGGAAAAAAATGATGTAGTTAGTTACTACTCAAGCTAGGGATGAAAGTGAATAAAATATATCGATAATTATTTAATCGATATTTTTAAACTGTATCCATTATTACTGGGTAAATAAATAGCGATGAAGCGATATTTTTTGATACTAGAGAGAGATCTGATGAGCGTGGTGCGTGCCAATTGCCAATTTGCCATTGCCATTTGCCAGTGCTATAATCGACTTGTAATCGATATACCAAAATATCGATATTTTTTCATGAATTGCTCGATAAATATCGATATAAAATAATCCATATTATTCTAGTATATTATGCCCCTTGATAGATATTATCTATGGGAAAAAAATAACAACAACAAGTTTTAGTTTATATTTTTATATTATTAAAAAACCAATAAAATAATAGAATCAGAAGAATCCTCCAAAAAAATCGTGGAGCGTACAATGCTCAAATTAAATAATTTTAAACATCTTGCTTTATACTTGTCAATTTTAAGACCCACTATTGTAGTAGCACAGGCGAATATGTCTGGAAATGTAGATGCCGGTAAGAAAAGTAACGAGTATAATTAATTTGTATTTACAAAATAAAATAAATTTAGTGTTTTTTTTTCTGCTTTACATCGAACGGTTTTATCGAAATTCTCTAATTTTCAGCTGCTACTAGGTTAGCTGCGAATAATTAAAATCACAAAAATTGATTTAAAATTTGTTTACTTAAATCTTTGTTTATTTAAACGTCTCTCGGTTTATATCTTTAGCTAAATAAATTTATTATATAATCCATCATTTCTTTTATTATTTCAGATAAATTTTCAGTGGCATATGTAACAGTGCCTAATTCTGAAGTGGGTAAAACAATTGGACACGGCTTAGTTAAAAATAAACTTGCAGCCTGTGTTAATATTGTTCCACAGGTCACATCTATATATGAGTGGAAAAATGAAATCAATGAGGATAGTGAGGTTTGTATAAGTTCCATCTGTATATATTCCCCAAATCCTATAAGTTAATCATGAAGCATAAAATAATAAAATAAAATTCATTATAAATATTATTATATAGTTTGTATTCTATGTATATTAACCATGCATGTGTACAAGGATGTTGCTGCAGAGTGAGGAGATGAGAGCAATGTCTTGGAATTGCAATACCAATGTAAAGTTGAGCTCAATGCGCACCTTCACTCTCTACTTAACTGAATTGAAATAATACTACTAGTAACATAAATTACATTCGAGAAATGAATTCAGATTACAGGACAGGACATTTTCTAATGAATCTTTTAACAAATTATCAAATAATTTTGCTATTATAATCTCACTTCTACTTCTACCACACACAGACTAACTCTAAAATTATTCCTGGTTAGTTTGTTAGTAAATTTAAGTTTATTCATGTTCTTTTGTCAACTAGTCTTCTCCAGTTTATCTTTCTACTCACTTTTGCATCATAATTATATCTTTTTAAAAACAATCTTGCTTAACAACCTACACACAATATTCTTCATTCTTACAGTGCCTTACTATATTATATTGTATATCAGTTTCACACTGTATTCTGCACACAGCAGGATGGGCAGAGGGAACATAGTGTTGAGACACTCCATTTCGCTTCCACTTTCTGCCAAATTCTGGAGGCACTCTGTGCCCCTGCACCACAACTGTCCTCTATATTGTAAAATAATAATAATAAGCCCACAGAACTGCTTGTGCACCCCTGAATTCTTGAGGTATTGATTTAAGTGAATTCAAAACCACAATTTGACTCGTCACTAGAAAGAAGAAATGTTTATAGGTGCTTGTTGGTGCCACTACTACTACTTTGTGCAACTATAATTAATCATTATTATATTATGATATGTGGCTTTATTATATTATTTCACTTTCACAATTGATTCTAAGGAGGCAGTATTTCAGTCCAGTTCAGTTCTTAATTTATGGCTCGTTTCTTTAATTATTATTTTCCTAAATAATAGAAATATAAGCAATCATGGTTTATAAACTTGTCACTTATAAAGCCATATCACTGATACCTTACATATGTTTGTAATTGATTAGGCAACTGAATGTAAATTTTATAAAACCAGTAAACCAAAATTATAAGTATTAATAAGTCTAATCAAAACCTTCAATTTGGAAAAGTATTTTTATAATTTCCTTTTTTTTTAAGGTTTCACAGTGGGTAGGCTGAAGTAACCTAATGTAAAACATTTGGTTCTTCACAGTCCACCGAATTGTCAAAACATTATATTGTGAATGGTGGAACTCAGCATCGCACTTGTCTTGTTGCCAGAGCAAAGAGATGAAAATATTAAATAATTCAGCCATCGAGTGATAATCGAACCTGCGACCGTCACGTTTACAGCCACACGCTGCCACTGTGAAACAAGTTGTTACGTTTTCTAAAATATAATAATTATTTCTATGTATTATTAAAATATTTGTATTAAAATATTTGTATGTATTTCTATGTATTATTATATATTAGTGACTGTAACGCGACGGTTGTGGGTTCGATCACCACTCAACAGGTAATGCCTCGAAAAATTCAGTGAATAGTGGGGAATGGAGTGTCTTAACACTATGTTCCCTTTGCCTCGCCCTGTGCAGTATACAGCGTGAAGCTGATCTAATTTTTAATTTAAATATTTTATTTAAAGGCCTTACTGATGATCAAAACAAGAACGTCACTCGTCGACAAGCTGACAGAATTTGTACGTTCAAACCATCCATACGAGGTGTGCGAGGTCATTTCTTTGCCCATAAAAAATGGCAACCCACCATATTTGAAGTGGATTGGAGATACGCTGCCTGAAAATTAAATAAGTTTTTATGTATGTTAAGTTCTCTTTTTATATTGTTGTTTGTAGAAGTATATTACAGTAGATAGAAGAAATTAGTTTTTAAATTATTTTAGTTAGAAAAAATACTTTTAAGTGTTTTCTTAAACAAATTAATTTATTCTTAATTTAGTTTAGTGCAATGATTGTAACGTTATAATGACAGGTGGCTAAGATACACTGTATTTTATTCTAAAAATTGTTGTCTATTCACATAAAATAATGTATTAAGTAAAAATAAGTAATGGATTAAATTTATCTATTTATTTATGCATATTAATATAAATACATGTGTTTTTGAGAGGTTCGATTCCCACTGGGTGGAGTGAATTTTTTTTATCTCATCACTCTGGTAATGCCGCAAAAAAAGAATGAAAATAAGACTGACATCGCATTTTCGATGCCTCTAAAATTGGATATGTCTAAGGTAACCAACCAACCAACCAACTTGCCATTAGGCAGTTCTACTGCTTTTGCTGCTTTTGTTTTGATTAAAAAAAATATCTTAGTTTTCTAGTTAGCTTTAGTTTAGTTCTATAAATATATATAAGCTAATATGTAAAAAAGATTGAAGTATTATTTAGGTAATAAAATCAGAATAAATTGTTGTATCTTGTTTTATTTATAATATTTAAATATTTAGGGGCTTGTCGTGGCGCAGGGGCACAAGTGGGTCCAAAGTGAGGAACGGAAGTGTCAACGGATTGTGTTAACACTAGGTTTCCGGGTCCTGTCTGCCTACCTTGTTATGGATAAAGCGTGAAGCTGACAAAATATTGACGTAGTCGAAAATTGTTTGTTCGAAAATGTTTCTATGTAACGGTTGTACGATCGTTACACAAAGAAGAAGAAGAAGAAGGATGTATTTTCCTTTTAATTATTTTCATTTGTGCCAGATTGATAAGACAAAATGCGGCGTTGAGCTCTGCCAACTTTATATGAATTGTCCGTAAAATTTTTCGCAGTAGAAATATTCCATAAATTAATGCGTAATGTATTTATAAAAACTGAATCTACTTTTCAGTTCATTTCTTTAATTATGAGCGTGTCATTTGAGCATAAATGTCACATTAAATAACACAAAAAAGAAAGCGGGTAAAAAAAATACAACATCCAGCATAGTTTTTGTCATCACGTATTGCCTTTTGCAGGGTAGGCAGAGAAAACTTGTTTTTAACTAAGAATTATGTCTATTATTTTTAGATTATTAAAATTATCTTAGTATTTTAATTAACTAAACTCATGAGTTTTCATTGGCGAAGTGATTTTGTGCTCAACTGGCACGCTAGGAACGCCATAATAAAAGAACTGATTCTGAACAGATGAGTTTTTTTTTCGGCATAATGTATGTCTTATAAAAAATATAAGATTTAAAATATAATTAACATCAAAACTTATTAAAGAAACATGGAACAATAATTAAAAGAAGATTTCATCCAAATAAAAATATTGTTTTATATAATTTTGATTTTTGAAAGTATATGGCAATATAAATGAACTTGAATTTTGGCAAATCGTTTGAAACCAGTTAAAGTAATTTTATATTCTGTATCGCATTATAACACTCGCTTAATAATCAATACAGATAGTAGACGAGTCCGAATTTCGTTCACGTAACATACAATAGAGCCATGTCCCATTTCGCGTTTCCGTAGACGTCTACGAGTTTCGTAGCGCACAGTGACGCACGCAGAGGGCGTCAGTCACGCGAAACCGAAATCATTGACCTCTCTAAAACCTCCGCATTCCCTACAAAATATTCTGAACGCCACAACAAATACACGTTATTTTTGTGGCAACACCGAGCCGTAGTCTGCTCGGGTCCATCGAAGCGGTAGTGTCAACCACAGCGGTAGTGTGTCTCTCTGCGCCGTGTTCTGTTGAAATGTCCATCTGCATTGGTGCAGTGAGGAGCTGAAGCCAGGTCAGCTGGTGACCGAGAGGCGAGGTGAGCTCGAGGGACAGGCGCTGGCAGCGGTAGGGCGCAGCAGGGCCAGCATGGGCGGGCGGTAGCGGGGCTCGCGGGCGCAGGCGCGGATCGATCGCGCACAGCGGGCCGCGCTCAGTCGCGCGCGGGCAGCGTGCGAGCGCGCGCGTCGCACGTGCACGACGCGCCTGTCTGGATGCCTCGCGCCCTGGAATGGCTTCGTCCGAGGAAGGGACGACGACCGCGCCGTCTGAACCAGAATGCCTCAGTGTCAGAAAATGGTGGTGCTTCCTCCTATCCTCGATCTTCACGTTCCTCGCGGGCTTTCTCGTGGTGTTGTTATGGCGCGCGTGCGCGTTCGTTTGCTGCCGCAAGGAGCCGGAGCTCTCGCCCAACGACCCCAAGCAGAAGGAGCAGAAGGCGGCCCGACAAGGGAAACAAGAGTTCGAAGGCACCTTCATGACCGAGGCCAAGGACTGGGCCGGCGAACTCATCTCCGGCCAGACCACCACAGGACGAATACTGGTAAGTATTTACCATAATATGTTTACCACATACTGTTGAGCTATCCTCCACTGATAAGTGGCAGATACTTATATACCCAATTTTATATGAAAATCCTAGCAAAAGATCGAAACAAAAACCATAGGAAATAATATATACCCAGTAGTAATCCCATTACAATATAATATTTGACTACTTCCCGTTTATAGCATCATACTTGCATAAAATCGATTTCATAACCAGATTAGAATAATACAGTCAATGTACGTATAACTTGAAACGTCAGCTAACTAACCATGCGCTACACCTTGTCAAAAATCCATAGTGAAATTCTAACATACGTATTTAAATCACATATTAAATCAATAAACATTTGTATTTATTTGTAAGTAATAGAATTTTATTATCAAATCTCCGCGATATCACGTAAGCTGTCTTCGACCTGCCCACTCGATACGCACTTGTTATAATGGCAGTGACCTAAGATTGACCCACTTTGGACGAAAACATTTTTCCGTTCACAAATTCTCAGTTAAGTATATTGATTGGAAGAAGGGATTTAAAAGGAACTATAACATCTAACATTTATTTTGGTATCTGAGATCCGGCTAATATTAACTATTTTTCTATTGATAAACTAAAGAATTATATAATTGGAGTAGCACGATTCGACATAATTTGCAATTTTGTGACGTCATCCTGTTACGCATCGGGTGGCACAAGGAGGTAGATTCATCTTTTATTTAAACATTAAACGTACAATATCAGAATCTTTTATAAAATCTACTAATAAATCAGTCATATATAACCGTCTTACATTATGATATCTTTTAACTTCTAGTATATTAAAATTGAATGTGTGACAATGTGGCTTTTGTCTTTAAATAAAACGTAATAGCAGGTCGTTACAAATAAATAACGTTTAAGAATAAAAGATCGAAATATACATTGGTTTAAGTAGAATTTTATTGATGTGGATATTAGTGGTTTGATAGTTGAGCGTATAAATGATACGTCTAAAATTATATGAATTATTAATAACACCTAAAACGAGTTAAGAATTTCAAATCATTCGAAATAAATACATTTATCAAAGTTCAAAGATACCGTAGTGGCGCAGCGGCACAAAGGTGTGACTGTAACGTGACGGTTGTGGGTTCGATCCCCACTCGAGGAAGTGAAATATTTATTTACGTTTATATTTCCATTTCTTCGCTCTGCTCTGCCATTCAACACGCAATGCCTCCAGAATTTGGCAGAAAGTGGGGAACGAAGAGTCTTAACTAGATTCTCTCTGTCTAGCCTGCTGTGTGCGGGATACAGCGTGAAGCTGATTTTTTTTATCAGAGTTCAATTCTGCACTTGCCTTACCTTATTTCGGGAAACGAGACATTTCATGTTGAGCAACAGAACTCAACACCGTAGTTAGTTTGTATTGCGCAGAGCGGGGAAACAGAAATAATGTATGCCCCCGAATGGAATTCGAATCCATTACCATCTAGTGTACAATCAGGCGCTGTCCTTCTGTGCCGCGATATACTATTATATAGACATGGACATAATAATTTTATGTCCATTTATTTTACGAAATATATTTATTGTATATGGCACACTAGCTAAGCTGAAGGCAATATATATATAACAATAGGGCTCAGTCAGCGCTACTCCTAATTTATTCTTTAGTAAATTATTTTAATTAAATTCACTCCATGTTATGTTGCGAGACTGCTGCATCTTGCTGTGCAAATTTATTCTCCAGTTTTATTCTAAAATTGTTGTTTTCAATGATTTGATATTGTTTTTCTTATTATTTTTTATTATTACGTCTGATTTAAGTAACGTTGGTATTTGTATTTAAAAAAATAATTATAAGTATGTACTTATTAACGAGCTAACGTCTTTTTGTACTCCGATGTCGACTGCTGTCCCACTTCACTAGATAAAGAAATTGATGATTGACCTCAACAAATTATTTATAGAACATTATTCATATTTATATCTATCTATAGATAGATAGAAGAATATACATTGTAGACAAAAAAGATAAAATACCATAACTTGTCTGTGAATATGATAACTCGCATATTTCTTGAATCATTTATTTGAGACCAGTCGTGGCGCACTGGTTGTACTTGTGCCCCACAAGCGTGCAAATGTAAACGCGAGTGGGTGTGGGTTCGATTCTCACTTGGTAAATAACACTTGCATGGTAATCAACTACCTACATATGTTTGTTATAGTATATTGTAGATATCAGTTACCACTGCTAATGGTTTTAATCATTTATATTGATTATTGTTATTAACCCAAAAGATTATCTTAGCTTATTCTTAATAACAAACACATAAAAAAAACAATTTTTCTATCTAGTTTCATAAATATTACAATTATTGTGATTTTATATTTGTTTTTGAGTGATGAAAATATGCATAAATTTAGGTGGAATTTCGCATACTTATTACAAATTGTGAGTACAGTTACAGTCAAACGCGGCTGGTTATGGGTTCGATCCTCAGTTCGAGGAAATGAAATATTTATTTAAATTTATATTTTCATTTCTTCGCTCTAGTGTCGAGGCAAAGCGCATCGTTGCCTCCAGTAGTCAGCGGAAAGTGGGGAACGGAGTGTCTTAACACTACGTTCCCTTTGCCTACCCTGCTGTGTGTCCAAACTTGTACACAAGTGTGTACAAGTGTACAATAGCACAAAATAGGCAAGTGTGGAAGAATTGGACAGAGACCTTTGCCCACCAATTGGTCAGTCATAGGCTAGCATGATAATATGAGGTTTTCACTCCCGTACATATTTCAAGAACAATTGGTACCGCGCACACGCCTACGCATCCGCATACAAATAAAAACAGTCCAGGCCACGCCTTCCACATATAAAACGGCTAGAAGTCAGAGATACCTCCAATTTTATGTCTGCCTGAAAGGTATTCAAGTTAGCCAGATTTCTCATTTTGGTAGGTACTTTAGTCGTTCTATAAAAACTGTGATGCTAAATAATAAAACTTTTTGGTATTGTTTAGGCAAACATTTTGTTGGCAGAATAGTAGTAGTAGTAGTACCTAGTAACAACATTATCTTTTTTATTTTGCGCGAATTTTATCTAAATGAGTGCTAGGTCCAAACCAAGCTGACGATTAAAACCTATTATAAATTGTATTTTATTATGTAAAATGTGAATTATTGATATTTTCTTATGTACGAAAATGAATAAAGAAACATATACAAAATTATCAAGTTTTACTGCAGTTTATATTTAAATATATTTTTAAAAAATCTCACTTGAAATTTTCACCTATAAAGCTTTTAATTTCATATTCGACATATTCATTAATAAGAAAAGAAAAAACATTAGCAATAGCATTATCTTTTTTTTATGTACAATCTCCTCCGTGTCTTCTCCACACAACGTGATATTGGTGAAGTGATATGTGCTCTCTCTCAACTCTCCTCTCTCTCTCTCAACTGGCACGTCAAAGAAAAAAAAGAGAAAACATTGAATAGAGCTTAATTAAAACCTATAACCATCATGTGCAACTGATTGCATACGGTAGTCGTAACTGCACCAAAGTGGTATCAATATTAATCGTTTTCGGAATGTAAATTAAACCTTTATTGCACAATGTGGCTTATACGTAATAATTAAAATTAATTATGGTAATATTGTATTGTGTTCTTTATAATAAGCGATTTGGAATGTGTAATTGGATATATTATCGGCGTTGAATTCCGCAGTGCCTCCTGAATTCAGCGGAAGTGGAAGTGGGGAAGGGAGTGTTTTTGTTAAAACAGAGAAATTTGTGTTCAAATTTCTCTCTACCTACCCTTCTGTGTGCGTGCGCTCGTGCGTGAAGCTGATTTATATTAGAAAAATGGAATAAATATCGATTTATGGAACTAGCAAATTGATAGTTTTTTACTTTTTAACACGTTTCTATTAGGCCGAACTGTAACCCAAGTATGTAATAAAATGTAATAAACTGAATTTAATAATTGTATCATCATAAAACTTGGCAGTCGTACGTTGCTCACGTGACGACACAATAATATGGTATCATCGAAGTGGGCTGGTGATGGAGCCAGGACCTGAATAGTGTTACTAGTAAACCACTAGAGCTTAGGTTCATATAAATTATAGTCCCGAATACATTACATACAAAAAGCGTGTTTTTTTATATTTTTTTAACTAAGTATATAATTATTTAGGAATGTAGTCAAAACCACTGCGTAATTAGAAATTAATAAGAAGAAGCAATAAAGATTATTACCTATATAATTGAATGTTATTGGATATTGGCAAAACTTGGAACGAGAACTTTTTTATACGAAATATTTTAGTAATTAAACGTAAAGTATTCTATAAAATTGAACATTAGATTTTATTTGACAAAGAAGTTTTGTTTTTTTCTCTTTTAGATTTAATTAATTATGTGTCACTTTTTTAATTAAAACAAGCGTGTTAGGTCGTTATGCATAGTAACTTTCATGAAAATTAATTATAAGAATTATTAATAATTAATAGTTAGAACATTTGTTTAGCCTTTGTGATTTTACCGTATAGTTGAAAAAATCTAATAAGAAAACGAAACATTTAACGTAAAAATAATTGATCAAGTACATAATTGATACACATCATGCAAACGGAGCATTAAAATATCTTATTTTTTTTAGTATCCCGCACATGGCAGAGTAGGCAGAAGGAATCTGGGCACCTAGTGTTAAGGCACTCCATTCTCATTAAGGTACTTCCGTTGCCCACTTTCCGCCGAATTCTGGTGATATTGCGTGTTGTATGGCGAAACTCAACGCCGCGCTTTGTCTCGTTACCAGACTAAAACTGTATTTACTGATTTAAGAATCATAAAATGTTATTTCGTCTTTATTT
>HE671528.1:21409-33629 GCA_000313835.2 Heliconius melpomene melpomene
ATTTTCCGCCTAAATTTTATTAATTACGGTAGTTATATTTATTATATAGGCAGATTTGTGTAGAATTGTCTTAGTCTGTGAATGTACAGGTATATAAAGCAAATATTTTATCTATTCCTGACATTGAATCTGGCGATGAGTCTAGTTCGAATGTTTAGTTAGCTCTCTAACAGTTTTATATTGACAGACTGAACTGAAGGGTTGTAGAAAAAAATATTTGTAGCGTTGAAATTTATATACAAACGAATATTTTAATTAAATTAAACATTTACATGAAAATTTTATACTCACAAAGAATGAATTGTTGGGGGAAAAGTGGGAAACTTTGAACAATAATATAATAAACAGAAGTGAAGCTTTGTCTCGCATACGAGAGGGAAGTAGAGGTAACCTAGTGTAAAGGTACTTCCTTCCCCACTTTCCGACGAATTACCAAATAAATGATGTTGAGTGACGGAACTTAACGCCGCGTTTTGCCTCGCAACCAGAGTAAAGAAATGAAAAATATTAAATATTTCATTTCCTCGAGAGAGAATCGCACCCACAACACGTCGCGTTTACACGCTTGTGCCCCTACGCCATGATTGGCTTCAAATAAAGTAAAATATTCCTACTCTTATATATTAGGTAATATTAGAAACACGTAGCTATTCTACGACAGCGCCGTATTCATCTATTATAAATAAATTCCTTGAAAGGAGAAAGCTGCAAGGTAGGAGCGGAATGTTTTTCGATATTGCATTCGCCAACATAAAAGTCGCATTTATTTAGTTTTACCTTTTCATTTTTATTTATAAATTGCTACTTTAGCTTCTAGAGAGGCGATCGAGGCGTTTGTTATCGATTTTTTAAAATTAAATTTAATTATTTGTTATTTTATATTTATTGTTTATAATTTATTTTTAATTAAATTAAATTTTAAAAAAAATGTGGCATTGAGTTTTACTTCTCAACAAGCTATGTTCCGAAATTTTGGCGATGCTGGAGAATGGAGCGCTTAACACTATGTTCCCTTTGCCTACACTGACTTGCGGGAAAAAGCGTGAAACTGAAAAGAAAACAATATAATATACCTTAGATCTATCTTATTCCATATATCAATAAAAAATCTCAAAAATATCTCAAAAAATATATTATTACTTGATATTACAAGACTAAAACAGGCAAGTAAATTTTAATAAGGCTAAGCGCGAGTTAATAGCGAGTGTAGCACAGTGTAATCCCGCTCGCTGACCCTGGCCGGACGGTGTCCACAAATGACAGTTTATGAATACTTCGCTCTTTACTACTAGCTATGGATGTAATAAGTATTATCATTTACTTGAATTTCTATAAAAATAATGCTTAGTATTTAGACAATAATTAATTCTAGATTAGTATTTATTGTTAAAGCCTCAAAATTATAGCGTTTTAAGATAAAGTCCTCGAATGGCGACCACGTCTCAGCAAAAGGAGTACAGGCCGCCCTCCAACCAGGTGGACCGACGACCTCAAGAAGACAGCGGGAACCCGCTGGATTCAAAGACCGCAGGACCGCGATGGCGAGCATTGAGGGAGGCCTATGTCAAGCAGTGGACTTTAAAAGGCTGATGGATGGATGGATAGCTTAGATTTTATCATGCTTTTCATGTGAGCTTCCATCAGTATTATCGATATTATGTTCTCGAAAGTCAATTGAAGTCTTCCCCTACCCCTCTTACCATTCTCTCTTGTTTTATAATTAATTAATCATATGAAATCAATTTTCCTTACTTCCTCACATAAATTTGAGTTTAACAATTACATTTCAATAGTACATATTTGCTTAATAGAAGGCAATCGATTGCGGGTAATTACCGCGTCCACGAGTACTTGCGCTCGGGAGTGTTGTGTGAATGGAGGCTTAATTAAATCTTACTTAGAACTAAATGTTGAATCAACTACATATATTTAACTAAGAAAGCTCACCTTGCTTCTTAATTAGTTGATGTTTCAGCATTTTTGATTTGAGCTTCCTAAGCTTTTAGTAGTTTTGATAATTAAGGTTAGTAGTGTATAAAATATATTTTAATATTTTTTTTAAAGTGGTATTTATTCATTATATGACATGATGAAAATATTTAATAGATGATATGTTGACATATACACCCTCAATCACTTGCACCATCTATGTAGATCTCATTACACCAACGGTATCGAACACTCAATTAGTTACCAAGATGTTCCCGACGTAATACGTTCTCCATTAATAGTGTAATGCTAGCACCTGAGCTACTCTAATCAATATCCCTGATCCGTTAACACTGCATGTACGCCGCTAATGAGACGTGCAGATAATACTCTGCTTTAGTTTAATTGTATGTCATTTGTAAAATATTATATTATATTTGATATATAAATGTAATAAAGGATCTATAATGGTTTCATAAAGATATATTTAATAGACATCGAGATATCAATTTACGTTAAGAGTTGAAGCCTACATAACTAGCTGCTTTATTGCAAGGTTACAACCATTTGGGGGTTTTTTGACAAAAAGCAAAATATTTATGACAAAAACTCCGTTCCCTACATTCAGCCGAATTCTGGAGGAATTGCGTGTTGAGTGGCGGAATTCAACGCCGCGCTTGTCTCAACACCAGAGCGAAGAAATGAAAATTTCCTAAAGTGGGCATATAACCCACAATCAGTCTCGTTAACAGTCACACTTTGTGCCCCTTCGCCACGACTGGCCTCAAATTAAATTAATATCCATTTAAAATAACTAATGAACATAGAAATATCCTACATTGATCTATTACTTCAAAATTTTGCTATAAACGGATTTGATACTAAATCCTAAATAACCTTATAAAGCTAGTATCAAAAAGCGATCGTATATGTGCGCTCATCAAGTCCCTATTAGACGTAATGCAGGCGAGAGTGCGGGCCTCGTTTAGTTACACTGCACTGGAATTAAAAACGACTAGGGCGATTAGAAGCCTAATAAAGGGGTGGCCTTCGCTGAATGCCTAAAAGCATTTCGATTCTGAATAAAATATTTATAGTTTACATATAAAAACTTAATTTAGTTTAATTTATACATATTTATTAGCGTTATATTTTTAAAACACGATTTTTAAAATATCTAAGTGAACATTTCTTTTTACGTTATTTTATCTTAATTTTAGTATCTTAGAGTTAAAAAATTCATTCTGATGAAAAATACATTCGGATCCAATGATAGAGCAAAATGATTTAAAAACGTTACAGCAAAGATAACTTTTTCAAGATATTACGTGAAAAACGACGAAAATAAGCGCCCCCCTTTTTCTTGGCAGAGTAGTAGATCGCACCCGCAACCCTCACAATTTTAACAGTTACAAATAACATAGAATTAAGAGTTTAAAGACACTTTCTTTTAAATTTGACATGAAATCTACATTAAACATTACGTTTCCAATAATTGTATTTCAATAACTCGATCTCCAGAGATTATATTAATATTAATATATGAAATTGAACGCTGTTGAAAGTCTCAAAGGAGAGCTGTTTAAATATTACAGAATATTATAAAATTATATTTTATACGAGCAACTGTTGAGTTTCCCATCGGTACTTTACAGCATAAATGCTTTTCGAAATGATAATACTGATATTCTGTAAACTATTGTTTGGGAAGAAAACAACTTCATATATTTTCCTGTACTCGAGGACAGATTGAAATTATTTAGTGGTAAGACACTACGTTCTCTACTTTAACCATCAGCTCCACTCGTTCATTTCGAGGATGATGGCAGATCTTATTCCCAGAGCTACAACAGCGGGAAAATAAAAATAATCCATTCCCCCGAATGGGAATCGAACTAGTAGTCATCGCGCTAACTATCAGGCATTACTTCACTACAAATAATACAAATGTGTCAGTATTTCAATAATTAACCAATTAAAGAGCACAGCTGGCCTGTTGCCAGCCCAACGCGACCGTCCGATAAGGAGCCACGAATCCACCACAGCGTGTTTCAACGTAACGTGTTATATAATCACGTAAGTCACGTAAGTAAAATTAAGTAGCCTTAATTATATTTTCATTATTGGTAGATAAAAAAGGACAAATAAAAACTAACTTTTTAATCCATTATTTTCCCCACTGTGGTTGTCTTTAAAACTGCAACACCGAAAAGCTCGAAAAGAACAAACATCAAAACAACGTTGAAAATATTGCAGTCATAAAGCGAGTATCGATATTCTAATATATCATCGAGAACGTCCACATCAATCGTCTATAAAAGATTGGTAACAAAGACTACACCTGCAACCGTAAAAAGGAGCTCTTCACATATTTATAAATATATGTAATATGAAAAAATTTTCCTACAAGTAAACAAAAAAATGCAGGGAAAAAAATATAGGCTGTAAACTCGACGGTTGGGTGTTCGAGTCCCATTTGGGGGAATGTTTTTTTTTTCATTTCTTTGCGCTGATGACAAGACAATGTGCATCGTTGAGTTTCGCCACTCAACACACATGTCTTGAAAACTCGAAAGGACCACGGGAAACGGGTCCTCCCTGCCTTCTGCCTATCCTGCTATATGCGGGATACCGCGTGAAGCTAAAAAAATTTATCACATAATCCACGGTCAACCAAGATCAAACTCAACTACCTTCATTTATTTAATCGAATAACTCATTTAATATATGAAATAGTTGGTAGTTGAGCAGAGCCAACATTCAGCTATATTAGCATAATATTGAGTGAGCTAAAGTACAAGCGATTACGGTGCTTGCGGACGACATCTGCCGCGACGTGCAGGAGGAACTACATTATGTTGGGATATGAGATACTAATGATGCACTCCCGTTGAGTTACATCCTGATGCTGATGATAAGTAAAGAAAAACATATTTTAGGTCCTCGTGGTGCAGCAGCACATTATACTGATTGTGAACGCGACGGTTGTGGTGTTCGATTACGACTCAAGGGAATACATCGTTTTCTTTTCGTCGCTCTGATATTAAGACAAAACATGACCACTCTTACCGTTCTAGCTTCGAGACCTTTACCTCGCTATTGAACGCCAGTGAGAGACGAGCACTATTGAGACACTTCAAACTAATAGAGATGAGTGCATTCTAGAGAACTAGTCGCTGTCTCAATGACCTGGCAAGTGGATACTGTAGAAGTATCATTAATTAATAATTGTCTGAAGACGAAGAAATGCATGCATTTTTTCAACCTCTCTATCAAGTCTAATACCAAAAATGTTATTAATAATCTCATGATCATATGGTTATAAGCAACCTAACATTTCCCAGCAAGGTAGATTGAGCAAAGGTCTATTCTTCAGACATTCAGGGAGCGGACCCTACTTTCTCACCAATTTTCTTGATATTGCGTTTGGAATAGTGGAACTGAACGCCATCCTTCGACTGCTGGAGGGAGGGAATTTATTTTTAGGCGATTAGAAATCAAATACCCAAGCATCGCACTCACAGTCAGACGACGCTATAGTCCATGAGGGCCCCAACGTTTAGATGTTACATATAAATATATGTAACATTACTTTCATTCTAAGATTCTATACTATTAATTAATAATTTCTTTCACCTTCAGTCTTAGTGAAGTGGGAACTATTCAAACCCTTTGAGCTAATGGAGCTTAGTCGATTACAGGCAATTAGTCGCCGTCTCAATGACCTAACGAGTACCTGCGGGGGTGTGATAAATGACACCGAGCTGATAGCTGCGGCTTCAACGAGGTGACGCTTTATCTTCTGAAGGATTCACTTTAATTGATTTTTTTAATAGTTATGGATACTAGGTTTTATGAAAAATTACCCTCTGCCTACTTTGCTTTTTCGTAACCACTACATGTTATTATTTCAAGTGAAAATATTAAAATAATTTTGGCTTATAACATAAATAAACTTTTATAAAGTCCATTAAGGGTAAAGTTTGGAAAGTTACGGAACACGATACAGAAGCTAATGGTATTACAAATATTTTATTATTTTAACTTATACATACATATATAGGTATACTAGCGACCCAGTTGCGGCTTCGCCCGCTTTAACTGATCCTTATACCAAAATTTATAATATTTTACATAAACTGTAGCCTATGTATTATTTTGATGTATAAGCTATATTACTGTGAAGTTTAATCTAAATACGTACAGTACAACTTAGTCACTCTTAATATTCCTTTCTCCATTTTGGCAAAATGACTGAAACACGACTCAAAACTTCAATAAAATCTACTTAAGTTCATTCTAATTGAAAGTAAAACTTGCCATCGTCGTCGTAAACTTACTACAGCGAGTATAGTATAATTCAAATCCTTCACCCTTGTCAGTTCTCTTAACTTCTGTAAACTATTTCGTCGCAATTCTTGTCAAAGTTTCTCACGACGAGGAAGCTCAAGTTAAGATTCTTGTCCTTTGAGAATAGTTTCTTTGTGGTAGTCGAAAAAACACTAGCAAATCTAAAAGTTTAAAGGTTAATTAGCGGAGCAGTACTCAACACCACGACTTGCCTCGTTACCAGAGCGAGGAATGACATAATTAATATTCCTCCAGTGGATTAAAAATAAAATAGTTAGTTAATGTTAGTTACTTCCCTCCATATAGTAACTTTGCAAGAAAATAAAACAATTTCTTCAATAATATCACATCTCATATAATTATAATAATTTCAATACAGTTCCACCAAAGCCTGAGTTTGATTAAGCATTTGGAAGTTTAACTCGATTGAGTTTAAAGTAGCGGCGGCGGTCAGAACTAACAAGTTAGCGCTGCATCCGGATTGGGACCTCCACCAAGTACAAACTAGATATAAACTACTCCTAGCTAACTCGAACAGCTTTTTATTGCTATGTAAAGACGACGCACTTAACCCACCATTGGTGACATGTATTCAAATTCAAATTCAAATTCAAAATATTCTTTATTCAAATAGGCAATCATTATAAGCACTTTTGAATCGTCGAATGAACATATGAACAAAAAGCTACCACCGGTTCGGAAGGCAGTTCTGCTGAGAAGAGCCGGCAAGAAACTCAACAGTTGCTTTTTTCAAAATCAATGGTACAATATATTACATTAGCTGGCAGCTATCCTGCATTACATTCAATAGACATTAATTCCATACATGCTTATCCTCTAAATATTCTTGAACAGTGTAATACGCTTTACTTGCTAGAATTTTTTTTACAGATATTTTAAATTTTTGTAATGGCAAACTAAGAATACACTGTGGAATTTTATTATATACACGTATACTCAGACCCATAAAGGATTTATTAACTTTTTGGAGGCGAAAACTTGGTGTAACAAACTTATCTTTATTTCTCGTTTCTATCGTTTCTATCGTATGTCTGTGACACCGGGTGGTTCGAAAAAATGGTTTAACTTTTTGACTCAGGATTAATGCGTGTTGTGATTTTGACTATCTGCCTCATTTTACGTCCCCCCCAGTTATTAAATAAAAGTAATATTTTCATATCCTAGCTCCAGTAGTGGGAGTGTAACACTTTTTCCCTCGGCTTACAATGCTATATTAATATAAAATTTAACTTAACTATAAATAACTAAAATATACAGCAAAATATCCAAATTTAATTTTCCCGTGACCTATTTAAATAAAACGCCAGTACTTTAGCAGTACGAACATATTCGAACTACAAATAATAATTTAACCGTAAATAACACTGAAAATAAATCTTTTAACTTAAATCGCTAAATACTCTCATAATATTAAAATGAAATTAACCGCGCTTTTACCAAATATGATTTTTCATGAAATTTATTTAATAATGTACTAATAAGTTTGCATATTTTGTGTTAATAATTTGGTCAGTTTCAATATAATTGAATAAACATAAAGTAATATTTTTATATCATTAATGTAGCAACAGCGCAGTGGAAGAGCTTTTGACTGTAGATGAGGTTGTAGGTTCAATTTTCACTCAAGCGAATGAATAATTTTTATTTTGCCGGTGGTATAAACGTGAATGGAGAATGTACTGTTGAGATAATTTTCTCCAATACGCGAGATACAGTGATAAGCCAAAAAATAAGTGAACCTAATGTTAAGACACTCCGTTCCCCATTTACCACCAAATTCTGGATTGCGTGATGAGTGGCGGAACTCAACGCTGCGTTTTGCCTCGGCACCGGAGTGAACAAATGAAAATATACATTTAAATAAATATTTCACTTCCTCGAGTGGGGATCGAATCCATAACCAGTCGTGTTTACAGTCACACACTTGAGCCCCTGCGCCATGACTGGCTTCTTCTGCCTCCTATCCTGATATATGCAAAAAGCTGATAAACTATTATATAACAGTAAGTGCATAATTAACATAATATATAATAGTGATGTAAACAAGCACTGCATAACATAAACCCTCGTTAACATGTGCGAGTACAGTCAACTCGCGAATATTCATCATTATCCGATGTAACGTGTGCAATTACCGACTAATCTCAGTCGCTAATCATTATATATTCAAATTCACTTAAATTCTATGGAAATCACGCATTTACACATTTGGGAATAAAACTGATTGTGTGCATATAAGCTGCGTAATAGGCTCTTTTAGCTTATAAACAGTACAGTTATCTGTATCTAGGCTATTAGCTTAATTAAATTTATAATAATTTATAAAAATCTCATTTATCTCATCGCCCACGTTTAAGGGACTGTGCAAGTGCAAGAAAAAAAAAATATTACGACCATTCCCACAAATGGGATTTGAGCCCACAATAATCGTACATACAGTCAAAAACCGTTCAGCGCCACCTTGTTTCATATTCATCAAATAGCATTTCCCTAAAGAATTTTCCGAGAACATAATAAATGTCACAATCATGAAATGCTGATACAGTAGTGTTTTTTATATATTTTTTTATTTGTACAGGGAGGGAATCGTCGCGATCCCTCGAGTGCGGCGACTTCGTTACGTTTTCCAACATTTCTTATTCCACTTTAATTCTATAGATAGTTAAAATTTGTATATCAAAAGAAAACATACGGAACCATTATAAGACTACTTTTATTCGTCTGACAAGATCTTTTTTCTCAATAAGGCGTGTAGATACTTTATATTTTAAATAAGGCATTTAATAGCAAAAGTTTTAACACCGTTTGACGAAAATAAGGGAATAAGAGTATGAGTTTTAATACAGTTAATATAATAGCACAAACAATATTTTCAATTTCGGTCTACAACAAAAAAAACAGGTTGACACGAGGTGTGCTCTTATTTCCCCTAAAAAATAAAAAAATATGGGATATTTAATCGAAATATAAATAATAATAAAACCTTCAATATTATTTAAAATATATTTTAGATACGATAGACACGTACATAGATAAATTTTAAATAGGTTATCTGTGCTGCGGTAAATCGTTTCAACGTGATCGACCGCAAATGTACCGGCGAGTGCGACCAATAGCGTTGAATATGTCCGACCACTCTGACTTGTGTCACTAATTAAATTATTGATATAAAGTATTTTTTTTATTTTAACATCTCATTTCATACCGGTTGCGGACCTAGTGTCAAGATACTCTGTTCTCCGCTATGTATATATAATGTATATATTCTCAAGATATTGGGTGTAGAGTTTTAAAAGTCAACGATGCTCTTTGCTTTCCTAATTCTAAAAAGATAATAAGTAATTTCTTCCCGATATCTCAGGAATTCCGAGATATAAAGTACTCTATTAGTTGTTTATCTTTCAATTCTTTCAAGTCCCATAAAATTGGCCCCGTTGCTTAATTTAATAATATTTGCTTGTACTAATATTTTTTCCCGCTCTGGTAGATAAAATGCAGTGCTGAGTTCCGTCAATCGACACACTAATATCTCGTAAATTGGGCGAAAAGTTAAGAACGGAGTGTTTGAACGGGAAAAAGCGTGAAGCTGTTTTGCTTTTTATCTATAAAATAACAAAATACATAAAACGTTAACATGATTCTTTTATGGCTTACTCAAGAAGGAACAGATTTACTTTTTTTTAATAAGAAAATATCCTTTCACAAGAACCCTTTAGTGAACTCTTTTCCTACCGTCTTTGAGAGGTCGCTGTTGACTGCCGGAGACACAATAGTGTTTCATTCGCATTGTACTAACTACAATGCTAGCTTTTGTATTTATTTGATAGTGTAATATTTATTTTTAAATAAAAAAATAGTTCTCTAATTTTCTTAATAAAAAATTATAGTTAATACACAGAGTAATTAAGTTTCCTATTTGTAAGAGCTTGAATTTTTATTATTTTTATTCTTTTCTCCTCAAAAGTAGTTTCCTTTAATATTCAGGTATTCTAATAAATAGCAACCTTTGAACAACGAAGCTGTGCAAAAATCGTGGAAGAATTTGCGCTGTTCAAAAGGTTTTTTTGAACAACGGATTTTTTTACAATTTCATTATTTTGGCAAATTAATTTGAACGTATAAGCTTTTTACCAAGGTCTTCTTGGAAAAATACCTCGCAGCGTTGAGTTTCGCGGATCAACGCAACGCAATAATTTATAAACCTAGAGCGGAAAGTGAAAAGAGTATCTTGACACTGAGATCTCACGGCTATGGGGGAAAAATGTGAAGCTTCTTTACCATATATAAATATCTAAAGACATGGATTACATTATCCTAAGAAATATAGATTCAAATTTAGCTACTTGTTTATTAATAGTACTTTACTCTATTGCAATCTGGTGGCCACTGGAGGTTCTGGTTGGGTGAATCTGTTATAGGTAATTTATGTACAATAAAATAATATTTAAACTAAAAACCAAAATAACACGATTGAAAACTCCATAGTGTTTAAAAATGTCATATATAAATAATAAAAAACACTTTCAAAAAATCTTTTTCAGTGAGTGTTAGTTTAAGCCTTTTGACTCACTTAATCTAGTGCGCTTTTACAATCTACGCCGAGCCAAAAATGTACGAACTACTCATATAAAACACGTAAAAGCTTTAAAGTTTTCGATCACTTTTGTGTTACCTTCTCTCATATCCTCCACTATTGGGCGATGAGGCCGTCTGACTGCGGAGCAGGGAGAACATCTGACTTTAAGCGCAGTGGTGGTTGTGGGATCACCACCATCATCACATACCACTAGGGGTATAAATTATTTTCATTTCCTTGCGTTACATTGAGTTTCACAACTTAATACGTAATTTTAAGAATACTGAAGCAAATAGAAAATGGAGTGTCTTGTCACTAGGTTCTCTGTAAAAACTATAATAGTCGTTGCCCTTAGTAAGTATCGACAACATAAGAATCGTATTTATAGTACAGAAACTAACCCACTATCATTTTCTTTTAACTTCACACTATGTTCATCATATAGCAAAGTTCTTTTCTTTCCACTCTAATCTTCATTACATTGCATCTTGAGTATCGAAACTTGATACAGCTTTGATACCAGAGCAAGAAATGAAACTTATTTCTAAATGAGAATCGAACCCACTGCCGTCGCGTTTACAATCAGAGTGCTCCATAATAGTGTCCATTTTAAATAACAGTAGTTGATAAATTGTTCAAACAAAACACCTGAAGCATTTCATTGGTATTAGAATACAATATAAAACCTGGCTATGGTCAGCGATGCACGCGAACCGGTGATTCGAATAAAATTATTTTTTAGTTTCGTTTTAGATAAAATGGACAAAGTGGCATGCGGTGAGACGTGAATTTGTTTTAAAAACTTTATTTATTCGACACATAAAAAATTATTAATTTAAATAAGCTAGTTATTTACATTTTTCATTAGATATCTACAGTGTTTCTAGAAGAATACCAAAACATAAATTCCTTAATCCTATCTATATATATAAAAGGACTTGTCCTCACTGACTGAGGTAAGACGCACGCACAGCCGTAACCGCTGTGCGTAGAAACGTTAAATTTGGACAAAAGTTTACTTTCGTAATCTGGACATCCACTAAGAAGGGATTTTGAAAAATTTTAACCCTAAAGGGGTGAAATAGGGGTTCAAAGTTTGTATGGAAAAATTTTGAAATCGGCACCGATTCTTATAAAATTTGAAATTTAGATTTTTAAAAGTATTTCATTGAACACGTGTTTCATCGTTTTCTAGAATTCTCCCCCTAAGGGTGCAAATAAGGGGTTGAAAGTTTGTATAGATTTTTTTAAATCGGCACCGATTATTATAAAATTTGAAATTTAGACTCTTAAAAATATTTAATTGAACATGTGTTTCATGGTTTTTTAGAATTCACCCCCTAA